>LPNX011212758.1:207515-225247 GCA_001517045.1 Pseudotsuga menziesii
AAGTTTAGTGAGAGGGGGGAGAGATAAATGGTAGAGAGAGAGAGAGAGAGAGAGAGAGAGAGAGAGAGAGAATTATGTTTTATGAGATATTTCTTCCAAACAAAATCCATATTTTAGTATGAGAGTGAGATCCCTTCTCCTTTGTAGACTTGTTCTTCAAACCTGCTTATCTATTGTAATTTGTTTGATTTTCAATAGGGTGTATTGGGGGAACCAAAATTACAAATTGACTAAGTTATAAACAATTGCCATAGGGGAATTTTGGTTTCCTACATCAATATACACTAACCATGTGAGATCCCTCATTGTTATGTAAAGTGGGCACAAGTACTGATGTAAATGAACTTATAACAATAACAATCACATGAAACATAATTGTAGAAAAATATAGAACCATGCCATTGAGATGGATGGTTTGGGTATGGTGGTGATATCATATATGGTGATTATATATGGAAATTAGATGATGATATGATGCATATACATATTTATTTATTTTAAAATAGTGATTCGAAATATTCCATTATAATTATGGAGGGGGGGGTGTTATTGAGTTGTATTAACTATTACTCTCATGCCTTGTCTTGTATATGTGGAAAACACATTTATTTTTTCTATAGTATTTTTTATGAGTTGTACATTTTGTGATTTCATACACATTGTATATTAATTTGGAAATTAGTATTTTATGAAAAATTAGTATGGTACACCCTTGGTTGATTTCTATGCGAGGACACCAATTTTGAACAACTAACCCGAGTCAATTACCAACATAGTGAATAACCCTTGTAGTAGAGGTGATGTATGTAGTGTATAGTTTCTACACTTTGTATCTATCATACATGTAATGAATTAAATATTGATGTGGGTACTTGACAATGTATTAAAAATTCACAACCCAACCTATGTTAAAACCAAGGTCCTCCTAACCATATAAGTTACATAGGTGTGTAGTGTGGTGAATTCCCTGATTTTGAGTTTGGACTCATATTTTTAGAAATGTGTGGTTGTGGTTTTACATTTTATAGATATTACCATGGTAGGGTCCTCATTTCAATTTTTTTTAATTAATTGGTCACTTGTATCCCTCTCTTTCTAATTAGGATGCCACTAGGGTCTTAAGTTCTATCGAGGTGTTACTTAGTTGTGCATCCTCCCTTGGGTCTTAAAATATTCCCAATCCATTAGGGCATGTACTCTTAGCCACAAAATTGGTCAAAATTTTATTCAATGTGAGTGGTATTGTTGTGTTATCATAATTTGAAATTTGTTTAACCCTACCATGTATGTTTTTTGTGGTTATCTCTTCCACATTGTATAGTGTTGTTTTTGTAGAAACCCCATGTAGTTTTCTCAAAAATTTTATGGTATGTTCAGTTAGAATATATTATTCGAATCTTTTCAAAATACCATGTTTCAAACAATGAGTGTAATTGTTTTTTACTACTTTTAATAATTCGCTAATCTAATTTTTTAGAAATTTGGGATGGGAGGAATGCCAAATTCTGGGAGGATTCATGAAATCAATTCCCATGGATTGACGATAGCCCAAGATGGGATCCTATTCAAGAAATTTCTAGGGTGACTGGCAGAATACAAGTGCACCACTTCTGGAAAGAGAGGATCCTTAACGGGAGAAGGTGCTAGAACTTTGTCAACAAACCTAACCAGATAGAGGTGGCGGACTGGGAGGCTTTCCAGGAGGAAATGCTCAATCGGTGCATCAGGATTAAAGAGGGACAGGATGTGTTGAGATGGGGATATATAGACATAGGGATGTTTATCATCAAGGAAGCTTACAACATTCGAAATGGAAATTGGGTTGGGGAAGAGGAAACATGGAAGAAGATATGGACCTTGAATTTATGGCCAAATGTTGGTCTCTTTGCTTGGCTTTTGGTCAGAGTCCGTATCCTCACCTGTGAGAATCTCCAGAAGTGAGGTATCTAAGGGCCATCCCAATGCTGCATGTGCTCCCAAGTAGAAGAAACCACGAGCCATATTCTTGATTGCTACCCTTTTGCTGCAGTTGTTTGGGACAAGGGGGCCATTGGATTTTGGAGAATTGATAGACAGTGAGCTTAGCTGGCTAGAACTCTGATGGATTGGAATCATCAAACTTTCAAAAATAGAATCATTAGGACTATATGGAATGCCTTACCAGGAATGATCATGTCGTCCATTTCGAAGGAAAGGAATGGGAGAATCTTTCGAGATAAGTGTAACAACATTGAGAAGGTTTGGTAGATGGTGAAAGACAATCTCCTTGCCTCCATTAGAAGTATACAATGTCACAATGAGGACACGCTCATTCCTGTAGATGAAATGTATATTGGGAATTTTGGGGCCTTGACAAAACTCAGATGGAGTGGCTTCACAAGCATGATAGGATCCTTCAACCCTCAAGTCCTAACTTTTGGTCAGCTCCACCCCCACAGGTTTTCAAACTCAACTTCGACGGGGCCTCCAGGGGAAAATCGGGCGATGCGAGCTATGGGGGATTATGCAGAGACTCCCAAGGATGGGTAATCTTCATTTTTTGGGGGGCCATAGGCTGGGATACTAACAAATTTTCTAAGCTTGAAGGTGTGATTCAAGGCCTGGAATGCTTGATTTGCAGTGACTACTTCCCCGCTCTGATTAAGGGAGACTCCAACATCTTGATCTAGGTAGCGAGGCATTTAGTGAATAGCCAAGTCAGCGGACAAGTTTCAACCAGATGGAGACTAGCCAGTCATCTAGATGCTCTTTGAGTTATGCTCCATGCCCATTCTGTAGTTTCTTTTAGCCATGTCAAAAGGGACGCCGATGAGGCTGCCGACCTCCTTGCGAATGTAGGGGTGGATGGTGAGATGACACGCCGATGGGGCCCTCTTGAGAACTTTGAAGCTGATGACTAGGCCCATCATTGTAGATAGATGGTGGCGCATGATCTAGAGGGAGGGACATAGATGACACGCATGAACACTGCGGTGGTTAGAGGTGACAGACACCACGAGCACGCCACGACAGGCCCCCATTAATATGCCTAATTGTATCAGTTTGGCATGCAAGCAGATCCATCGGTGGATGTCCTTGGGAATTATATTTCTCAATGGAACTGCATGCGAAAGGAAGGGAAGGGCTGGGAGTGATGGCCGAAATGATTAGACATTCATTTTCGGTAGTGGATCTACCATGGGAAAGGGTAGGAGGGAGATTGTCTGCATCATCAGCATGAAGTTTTCAAGGTACATCCTAGGATAGATAATTATGCTTCCTTTTCCTTTTTATTATGTGCCCATCTGTTCGACCTGCTTTCATCACCCAGGCTCATTCTCTGTTTTTCGATACTACTAGTTCTCCCCGTGGCCTTTCCTCCTTGCCTGTGTGTGGCTCACTATCTCCTCCTTAGACTTTTTGATTGCCTCATTTCCCCTCCTGTGGAAAATGGACTTGAAACATTTGATGGACAAGGGGAAATCCCATGGTGACTCTTCAGTCATGTAGGGCATTGCAAAGAACCTCTGCAGGGTCACGTGAGCACAAATCCAAGCCCAAGAAGAGGCCAATTACTTCAAAGATCATATACCTCTAAACATTCGGTGTGAAGTGGAGGGAAAGGCCAAGGATATTTGGAATATAGTCAAAAATATGTATATGGAAGACCTCCACCAGGAGGTGGTGAACTGGGTGCTGGATCCCGACACCACTGTAGGTCATGCAGTTTCCTATGATCGCCTCCTGATGCAATATTGGGTCAATATGAAGATTGTTGGTCACTCCTACATGGAACGGGAAGCTAAAAAATAAAAGGATGAGGAACCAGTTAAATCCTGGAAGCACCATAATAGGGAATGACATCTGATCCAGCAGAATGTGGATATCATTGCTTTGAGGCTCGGGGTCACCTTCTCTGCTGCTAGCAAAGGTCCTGAGGAAGATGCACATCCACGGGATAGTTGTGGATGGTGCGACAAAAATAACAAGAGTGTCATTTCTCCCTCTCAGCCTGATGCAGTCCCTCCCTTCTCGGTCTCAGTCGTGGCTCAAGTGATGGTGTCCAGCCTACCCTCGGCCTTTAAAAAATTGGTTTGATTTCCTATGTTTGGTTGTTTCTTCTCAGCTTTTTTCTCGACTTGTAAGGCTTAATGTCCATTTTAGTAATGTCTCATCTTGTAAAGTTTCCAATTATGATGCTGTGTATTTTGAGAAATTTAGGTCCTACTCAGGGGTTAGTCCATTCTTTGGTTTTGAAAGTTATGGCCCGCATTCCCGTTGAAAGTTTGGACCTAGTGCCCCCCCTGGGGACCAGGTTTTGTTGCTCAGATTTAGCACTGTGCTATGTCTCAACATGCCATTTGTCTGAAGGAATTGTTTTGTATCACTACTATGTAATGGTTCTCTATTGATGCAATATAATATATTTATTTACAAAAAAAAAATTCCCTAATCTACTTAAGTAATTTTCTCGTTCTTGTAGATAATAAATTCTGGTTCCTTTTGGTCTCTAGTACCATTATTGAATATAAGAGAGCTATCCAAAATGAGAACTCACTAGCAATTCCATGTTCTCCTTCCACATTCCATGGTCTCATTCCACATTCCATATCATTTGGATTCTTGCAAAGTGTTGTATTTATCAACCCTCGACTAATTTGGAGGTTTCTATGATTGGTAATTTTAATTTCACTTTGGTTAGAACTTCATTTGTTTCTTTGGTTGGTTCAGTTGAGGGTGTGGCTTGGTCCCATGTTCACATTTGGAAATTCAATTTTTCATATTCAATGAAAAATTTAGAACACATTTGTGGGTGACAAGGTGAGATTCTAAAAAATGTTAGATTATTGATAAATATGCATAAGCATACAACAATAAATTTACTAACATATAAATTAATAACCATGATATAACTAGTGTAATATAGAAATTTTTTAAGGATCCATAATTTTATTAGTGTAGAAACCTTAGTGAATCTTACTCTTTATCAAATTTCCAACCATAAATTTTTTGCAAATATTTTTTAAAACTAATCAAATTTCTAAGGGTTTTTTTTATAGTTATTGGATGATTTTGGTGATTTTTAGAGTAAAAGATGTTGAATTTATGTTGAAATTTGATCTTTATTCTTTAAGTGGAATTACCAAGTACTTGAAATCAATGAATAATTCACACACATAATTATTCACACATAACACAACATGTAACCTAGGGAAAACCCTTAAAATAATGATAGTGAAAAAACCCAACAAATCTCCTCAGTATAAAAATGATAGATAACAGAGAATGTCTTTTACAATTGCAGATTTATTTTGGCACCGTAGGTGAAATATAAGAGAGATTTAAAACACCCCAGGTGTAACCATTGATTAATAGAGAAGATATAACGATTGGATCATTCAACTACACAAAATTTAACTTGCAAATTTGGTCTCATACAAGAGGTAGCAAATCACTAGATGGGTGAAAGAAGTCTCATCCAAAATATAACAAATGTATGTATGTGGAAATTATTATGCACCTCGATATCATCAAGCATGCACAACATAATTGCATAATTCCTTTCATATTTGAAATTATATCCATGCTTTACTAACTTCAGGATGAACTCTCTATACAAGTAAAAGTTAGACCACTTAGTCAGGATGCTATGCTAACTCAAGTGTCATCATGCACATGTCATAAATCAAGTTTCATCTTTTAACTTACGTGTAATATTTTATCTTAACTAAAGTGTCATCATTTATTTTAACTAAAGTGTCCTCATGCAAAACACTTTTAGTCAACTAGAGATTTCTTTATTAACATTTTAGTGAATTCTCTTAACTTAAATCATGCTTGATTGATCCACTGAAGTGATCAATTCGATTTCTCCTTAACTAGCTTAAGTTTTGATTGTTAATACCACTTGAGTTTAAATAATTGATTCTTTCTTAATCAACCGAAGTCATTCTCATGAGAAATTCAAATTTCTCTATTATCTATGCAAATTATATTTTATCTCTTATCTTATTCACATGGTCCACATGTGTCAACTTCAATGTATCTATCTCATCAATTTATACTAAGGATATTTTTCCAATGATGTGATGATATCATTCTAGTTTTATTGCATGTGATCTAATGCTAAATTAATTCACTCTAGACATGGCTAGTCTCTATAGGAGTCTTAATATCTAGATCATGGTTAGTAGTATGTCACATGCCATGCATGCTTGAACTAGAAAAGCATTACTTCTGCACATGAGACCCACCTCAACACATGAGGATATGACTTGAAACATAATTCCTTAGCCTTGTCCAAAAACATTGTACAACATAATCACTTTGACATATCAAATCATTCACCTAAACACATGACAATTAACCTTTACACATAACGCTTAGTCTTTCTTGATTCCAACTCAAGAATATACTCCAAGTTTCTCGAGTCCAACTTAGGATCCTTACTACATCAACACATGAGGCTTAATCCTGATGCACAATATTGGCTTGGAGAATGAATCATGATGTTGTAACTTTAACAAAAAATATATATCCTATGGAATTTAGGTTAATCGTGTTAGAAAAAAAATGAAAAATGGTAATATTTTTTGGAAAAAAACATAAAAAGTTAGCCCATTTTGTAAATTTCATTCCTAGAATTTTCCATGAGTCACTTTAATCTGTCAAAACAAGCACCGAATAATCAAATAATAAGAGAGGACACAAGAAAAGAGATAGTACACCAGGTATACATGGTAAGACCCCAAATGGGGAAGAATCTGTGGGAAGGCCTAATCTTACATTAGAGGAAATTTGGGGTCTAAAATGGGCCTTATAAGAAAACGCGGCAACAATAAATTTTGTGAGTTGGAATTCAAGAACCAATAGAATTTCAATAAAATGAGTCAACGATAATGGTTGAATTGACATATTTGTCATAAAATAAAACTACTTTTTTTGTTCGTATTTTCGACATATATCCTTGCGTTTTTACTCAAATTCCAAGCAGGAGAGCTCATTAGATGTGGAATTTAATTCCGCATCCAACAAGTACCCAAACCACATACTTTTTGACAGACCCTGCTACCCCAAAAATAAGAAATACCTAAAAAAAAGTGATGATGACATCATCATCATTGTTTTTAGGTATTTCTTATTTTTGGGGTAGCGGGGTCTGTCAAAATTATGCAGTGTGGGTACTCATTGGATGTGGAATTAAATTCTACATCCAACGAGCTCTCCCGCTTATAATTTGAGTAAAAACACAGGGAGATATGTCAAAAATACGAACAAAAAAAGTAGTTTTTTTCATTCTTCCTCCAAAATTAATAACTATTATTTTATTATTTTCCTTAGGAGGCCCATTTTAGACCTCAAATTTCCTCTAATGTTTATTCTTCAAGAAACTCCAACTCTTACAATATTGAGAAACTACACATCACATTCCATTCTCACTCCAAGTGAGGATGTAATGGTGGACGCGGCCAAATACCTAGTTGATCTAATGATGTGAAAGGGATTTTATGCAATCCCCTGCACATGCGATAAATACTATATTGGAGAGACTAGTAGATCCATACATAATATACTTAAATAACACATTACATATTTGAAATGGAATAGAACCCATAAATATTCCTTATCCAACCACTTTTGGGTAACAAAACATTATATATGTCTATAAAATGTAAGGTTGTTATACCAAAATCTTGTCATCATCATGTGATAAGATCTTTGACTTACATATTTGCCTTTAATACCAGCACTTGGAGAGAAAACACATGTTGTTTGTCAATCTTTCATGAAAATACTCAGCATCGCGCTTTCCCTGTTAACCATGAGTGATACCTTGCTCACATTGCCTGTATCTTCTTTACCATAAGCGGTTCCACTGCTTATAGACTTTGGTCCATAAGCATTTTTAACCTGAACCGCTCTGTCATAAGTGGCAAAATACGGTACCCTGGGTAAAATGAGAAAAAATAGAGGCTTCTCGAGGCTTCTATATTAGGAGCCTCCTGTCCTCTCTTATCCCCAACATTGTGGGTCATTTGAACTTGAGATCCCCCATCATAGGATCTTAGAGGCCACCTCATCCACAAATATCTCAACCATTCCTATCCATTGAGCCTTATAAACACAAGCTCATGTCCATGGTTGAGGGGGAAAACCATAGAGGTATTGTTATGTTGTTGTATTGACCATTTGGCCCAAGCCATTGGAGAGCATAGAGAGCAAAGTTGGAGCTTACAGGGATGAAGTGTTGGTTTCATGGAGTTGCATGTCGACACTAAGGCTTAATTGGTTGTAAACTTCTCCATTCATCTTAATGCAAAGATGAGTTCTGTCCCACGTTACTGTTGTTGTTGATTTCACATGTAAATGTTGTTGGATTCCTTAGTCACTGACATGGACGAATAGATTATGTTCTAGTAGCCTTGATGTGTTTGCATGTTTAATCTGATTGTAGGTACACAGGTCTACTATCGAAGCGACATTCCAGGTATCTACGACATCCAGGGAGAGTCTTCATCCTTTGTCATTCATTTGTTCTGGATTTGAACCATTCAGACCAGAGGAATAGCTTCTGTCTGCAGAAGGTGAAATATTCCTGCTTACAAATCTGGTGACTCCATTGGGGACTAAATATACGTATCAATTGATCTAATCTTCTTCAGTTCTTCAACTCTTGTCCAAATCCAAGCTCCTTCTCCAACTCTCTTTAGTCTAATCTGCTATCTAACTCAGTGGATTTGGCTTAAAACTTCCAGATCTATCTAGATCTAAATTATTTTCAACCTTTTATGCTCTTTCTCACTCTCAATCTATCAATTTTTACCCTGATCTAGTCTTTTTGTGACTTGATATGTCGTTCTCTTTGTGTTTTGTATTTTTATAGGGAACCACGCTTATGCAGTTGGCGAGAAGTGGTGCCACCGCCTAAACCTAGTTAGCAACCCGCGATTCCACCACTTGAGTCCTATTGGCGAGATGTGGTACTAGTCCAGAATCGCTCTGTCAAGATCTGTCCAGCATGGTGCCAGGTAGGAATCGTTCCAAGACCTCTTTTTTCTCAGTTTTTGCAAAAAATATGAGTGGATTTTCTTTCAACCCCGCACTGTCAGGTTTGTGTGTCAGAATCTGATGCTTGTGGTTTGAAATTGTATGGTTTAAAGATTGGTTTGATTGGAAAATTCAAAAGCTAGATTAGGATTATTGATTGTTCATTCACTTTGGTGCTTGTTGGTTGTGATTATGAAAGAAATTCTTGTTTTTGAAAATCTTAGGGTGTTAGTAATATCTCTTTTTATCTCCGTGATATAGACTGAAAGAAAAACATTTGATTAGCGTCTAGGTTTCATTTCTTGTTTGCATAGAGAACTTATTTTTCCTCCTTTAAAAAAAGATTTTTTTTTACTGAGGTTAGGTTATCATCATTGAGCATTGGACATTGGATCTCTAATTGGCTTTACAAGCTTTTAGGATCCTCATGTTCTTTTGTCTCTTATGCATTTAGCACTATCTCATCAAAATAAAAATCTGGTAGTTTTAAGTTAGATTTTCCTATGTTTTAAGAAAATTGAAGATAGAGTGCATCCGCATGTACTGTGCTTCTTGTTTTTCTTTTAGGGAAAGAGATTCTTTCCCTTCTTATTGCTTTCAAAAAAGAAAAAGCAGTTTGGAAAGTGCTGCTTGTCTTTTGTGTTCAAGATTGTTGTTTGGAAATATTTTTGGTTTTGAAATAAAAGAAAGCACCCTCTTTCCCTCCTGTAAGTAGGCATAATGAATGGTAAAGTGAAATATTTTGTATAAGCATACTGCATGGTTTTAGTTTTCTGTCAAAACACCATGCATTCACCTAACCGTCCACTTTAAAATTAATGGTAGTTATAGGTTAAAATTTACATAGAAATTGGAGTGATAGGTTAGAGACATGTTCAGGAATCGTTGAGCGTAGGAGCTATCGTTATTTGTCTGCATTACATCCTGGGACTCGCGCAGTTCTTCCAAGTACCATCGGTATATGAAACGGCCTTTCATGTACCCTTGAGGTATATAGAAAGGTACTTCATGTACTCGATTGTATATCGAAAGGTCCCTTGTGTATGGTTATGCATTAGACATCACTACTATGGATTTGAGCTCCCACATACCTTGAGTATATCAGGAGACCCCACTAGGATACCTTATCCATCTGAGAAAAACCCTTTGGCCATATTGCGTGAAGCCATACACAAAAAATACATTTGAGGATATTATCACGCACATACCCTCGAGGTATATTGCAAGTGCCACCTTCTTGATAATCCTGGTGAGAGACTTGACTATCTAAACCCCTCCTATCATTTTAAGTGTGCCTGTTTGACCTATAGCTTGTGTAGGGAAACATTTTCGTGTGTTTTCTAGTTTTTTAGACCCTAGGTTAGATAGGAACTGTACAAATTGGCTGAGTTAAGACAGTCGAGAAGAGTATGAAGCTTGCCACCTGATTTTATTCCTAGTTTAGGGGAAAATCCAATGGAATCTATCGACCAAGGAGCTCCTACCACCTCCCAGGTGGGAGATAATGTGGTTGTAGAAAGTGGAGGACCATATTCTTCACACTCACCTCCCTTGGTCCAACAACCTTCTCGGGGAAATACCTTGTTCCATTCTCCCATAGAAGGTCATGTTGATGATACCACCCATCTGGATTATGGTTCCAATGCTCCATTTTTTGACACCCCTATAGGACAGGCCATTGCCTCATTTGACACTTGTTTAAACTTTTCTGAAGATGAAGAAGAATGTAGGAAATACCATGCTACCATTCTCCATGTATAGGAGATTGATAGGAAAATAGATGACCTATTAGGCACACCACCATCATGTTCCACATTTGTTCCTGTGGGATACCATTCACTTGCTAATTCTATGAGACCCATTGAACCGATTATAGATCGTACGGTAACACCACACAAACCAGGTCAAAATCCCACCCCCACCACCTCCCATGTTATGTATGTTCCCAATATTCCCAGGTTTTCTACACCTAGGACCCAACCTTCAATTCCTGTGTCGTCATTACCTTCTATTGCCGGGGGAAAACCCCTGGCATGACCTACATTTTCTAGCATTGAAATAGTACCTAGTCAAGGATAGACCTCTAATATAGTACCATCTACATTTTATGTCCCTCCCACCCACACTAATGTGGTTAATCCCCCATCCAGTTCAAGTCAACCCTTGGGGGCACAACCTGTAACCAGTTAATCTTCTGGAGGTTATGGTTATCAAATACCTGTAGGAAACATCAATAATCCACCTAATCCTATAGGAATACCTTATGTTGGAATTCCATACCCTAGTAATACTTTTACACCATAGGGGAAACCTAACTGGTCTTACATGCTAGCTATGGGGGGGATACCTATACATACTACATGAGGTGCTGCAGTAGGTGCTGGAGGACTGCCTTATGGAGGTCCTCCCCCTGGGGCACCCAATGGTCCTAGAGGACTTGGTGTTTTTCCTCCTCATGGTCCTAGTGGTCCTTAGGGGCCTGGTGGATTTCCCCCTAATGGCCCTGGAGGGTCTGCTGGCCCTCCTCCTAGCAGTTTTGGAGGCTCTAGTGGTTTACCCCCCAGTGGACTTGGAGGGTTTGGTTGTCCGCCTCCTAGTGGCCCTAGTGGTCCTAGTGGTCCCAGTGGTCATGGTGGTCTCGAAGGCCCTAGTGGTACTCCTCGTGAAGGCCCTAGTGGTCCTAACGGTCTTGATCCCAGAAATTAACCCCCTATGGGTAGCTTTTCCGTTAGTTCTTCATCACAGCAACCTGTCTATCAATCCACTTACGGTCCTACTAGTAATTATATGCCATATCAATATTATCAGTATGTGCAACCCAACCGTCAGTTACCTTTCCTAGCAACTTTGGACTTGCCTAATTGTCCAAGTTGAGTAATGACCCCATTCGACACAATTCCTCATGGCTTCCCATTCCAGTAAATTTACCATTGGACAACTCAAAGTTTGATGGGAAGTAGGGAGACGATCCAAAAAACCATGTCATGACATTCCAATTATGGTGTTCTTCAAACTCCCTCATGGATGATTCAGTTTGGTTACGACTTTTTCAGTGAACTTTGACCGGTACAGCCGTGAAGTGGTGCATTGAACTCCCAGAACATTCATTTGTATATTTTGGCTCATTGGCAATCGTATTTCTTACACACTTTCAGCTCCCTATTCATTATGAAATGGGTACTGATCTCTTAACTTCTCTATGACAGAACACCTCCACCCACATATTCGATCATATTCATGAATGGAGAAGGTGGAGAAGGCTTATTAAGGCCCCTATTCTGGATTAGTTATTAGCTGATTGGTTTACCAAATATTTTTTGCCTCCAATTGTGCGATACATGGCTATGGGTGGTGCCATTACTAAAGAGTAGGCTATTAGTCAAGCCTAGTATCTATACTTGGTGTATTCCCAGTCTGGAACTCTTTATGACCTGATTCCACAAGCTCCTCGCCCAAGCACCGATCCAGCCAAGCCACTAGTAGAAGTACCTGTTGATGGGATTATTGGTTCAATACTATCCCTGTCAGTAGCAAAATCTACCAAGCAACCCCAAACTTCCACCCTTACTCCTTCGACTCCTAAGGTTTCCACCGAGGTCAATTCTATTCAAAGTACTCAAACCTCAAGCAATAATAAAAAGAAGGGTGAAAATAAAAATAAAAAACCCAAAAACCAACAGGAGAATCCAAGACCAACCAATAGTGATAGTGATAAAGGCAAAAGAAAGGAAAAATATCCCTGTCTGCTATGCGAAGGTGACCATTTCTCAAAACAGTGTCCCCGTCAAGACGAAATCTCCCAATTTTTGAAATCAAATCCCGCACCCGCAGTACTCACAAATCATTTTTGCTCTCAACAACAACTGATAGACCACATGTCTAATAAGGGTAACTCTAGTTAGTTAGAGGAAATTCGTATGATGTGCTCGGATACCATTAATTGGCAAACTCAAAGCTAGAATTATGACAAACCCGTAGATAAGAAAGAAGATCATTCTTCTTCAGGGAGAGCTCCCTCTACTAGTTCTCCTGAATCCTCATCTACTGTCCCCCTATCCATCGAGAAGCCTACTCTCGACATGATTTTGCATCCACCCAAGAGAACTCTTAGGAAGGCTGTCTTTAACTCTAATTCCTGAGCTGCTCAATTTTATAATGTAGTTGAAGATCTTGCTCAGGCACCTTGTGCAATGTCTACCTTAGAAGTACTCCAAAGTTTCCCTACACAGCATAAAAACTTGTTGACAACATTAGGAGCTTTACACCTAGATAATACTAATTTGATTCATCTCAATGTTGAGAACTATAAGTCTAGGTTACCTCATAAACTTGTTTTTCATATCATTACGGAAGTTGTTGGAAAGAAAGTTTTTCGAACAATTCTAGATGAAAGAGCTTCGACCTCGGTTTTTTCTATGTCTTGTTGGAAATATTTTGGCTCTCCCAAGCTTGTAACATCACCTACGACTCTCAAGGCCTTTGGCAGATGGGGTTTCCAACCCCATGGTCTCATATCATCCTTAGTGGTCGAGCTTGGGGGAAAAAACCATTTCCATTTAAGTAGAAGTGGTAGATGCCCCCATTAGATTACAACCTCCTTCGAGGAAGAAATTGGTTCTATGCCATGGCTGTTGTCACTTAAATAGTATTTTGAACAGTCCAATTTTCACATCTAGGGATAATTGTTACCATTGACCAGCTTGATTTCTGTACGCAGGATGTTACTACCTCCATAGCTAATAAATTCCCCATGTTAGGCTAGTCCGCTCCTTACCAGTCAATTGGGGTAGGCATGTTGAAGGATTCATCCCTTATGGATATTTTTCCATCCACTCCTAACACAGATACTACGACAATCCACATGATCGCCTCATTTGATTATGAGCCTAAACGTAAACAAGTTGCTGAGTCCACCTCGTTGAGTTCACATGAAGCAATGTATGACACCATTCAAACCTTTTTCGATGATCACACTGATGACCTTCATGTAGTGGCTTCGGATCCTTACCATTTACCATACTGGTTAGAACCTTCTCTTCCTATTCTAGATTACCTCTCTGAGGCTTTTCCTTCCGATGAGTCCATTATCGAGATCATGAATACAGACAAGTCCATTTGGGAGGATCACCATCATAGATCCATGTTCCTCCCCAATACCAGTGTGGTTCACCATGATTATGCATCCTTGCTTCCTACTGATATTGTCAATGTCCCCCAAAGTCCTATATTGTTGCAAGACACATATTCTTAAGGAAACCTTTGCAACATTACTCAGACAAATTTGATTGACATATCAGCCAAGCCTGATATAATCAAGCATGTTCATGTTGGGAAGAACTACTTCGTAGATGAATCTGAAGCATACAAGGCACTTTTCAAAGAATTTCATGATATTTTTTCCTAGTCCTATGAAGAGATGTCAGGGATTTACCCATCCATAGTGGTCCATGAGATTAAAACCTATCCCATGGCTAAACCTATCAGGTAAAAACTAAGGCAAGTCCATCCTTGGAAGGCCATAGCTATTAAAGCTGAAATTGAGAAACTTTTTAAAGCCGGGTTTATTTATCCTATAACCCTAACGAAATGGGTATTGAACATTGTCCCTGCCCATAAAAAGCAGGGCACCATTAGAGTCTATATCAACTTTAGGGATTTGAATAAAGCTTGTTCCAAGGACAACTTTTCTACTCCGCACATCGATCACGTTATCGATAACTGTGCTGGAAGTGTCATCTTCTCATTTATGGATGGCATATCCAGCTATAATCAGATTGAGATATTACCCACCGATCAGCATAAGACGACATTAATTTTCCCATGGGGAACCTTTGCATATAAGAAGTTACCTTTTGGCTTGAAAAATGATGGAGCCACGTTCCAACGTGCAATGTCCTATGTGTTTCACGATATTAAACATATTGTTGAACTGTACCTTGATGACCTCCCTGCTCATTCACAGTTATAGGAGGACCACCCTAGTCATCTTCGAGAGATATTCCTGAGATGCTGTCATTATAATATGCAGTTCAATCCGCATAAATGTGTTTTTTGCATTAAGACAGGACATCTGCTAGGTTTTGTGGTATCGAAAGATGGCATATTGATTGATCCTCTGAAAATTGCCACCATTTTAGATCTAGCAGCCCCAACCAATCTCCTTGAACTCCAAAATTTGCAACGGAAGGAAAAATTTCTTCATCTTTTTGTGTGCAATTTCACAGAGAAAATGCATGGTTATATGTGTCTCCTCAAGAGGAAAACCCCATTATTTTAGGATGACCAAGCCCAATGTGCCTTTGATAATATTAAACATGCTCTGACCCATTCACCCATGATACACCCCTCGGATTATTTAAATTATTTTCTCTTGTATATTGTTGCCTCTGCTACTACCATCGCTATGATTTTGGTGTAGGAAAACCCCAACGGTTAGGAGCATGTGATTTATTACGCTAGTAAGAATCTCATGGATTCTGAAACTCGCTATTCACATGTGGAAAAGTTAGCATTGGCCATAGTCATTTCTGTACAAAAATTTCATCACTACATTTTGCTCTGCACAACCACTGTATTGGCAAACCAGAACCCGATGTATTACATCCTGACTCGTTAGGTGCTTGGGGGAAATTACTCCCATTTTATAGTCATACTTCAGGAGTTTGATCTAGAATTTTCCAAAGCCACATCAAAGAAATCCTTGGTCTTTTCCGAGCTCATATGTGATCTTCCCTATGCTTCGATGGAATCTAAGCCTAGTGATTAATTTTCGGATGAATTCTTGTTCCTGATTAGCACCACTGATCCATGGTATGGAGATTTGCTTGTTTATCTCCAAACACAATGATTTCAGCTGCATTTATCCCATGATGATCGTTGCCATATCCATCACCACACAAAATACTACCTCATCTTAAATGATACCTTGTATAGATGTGGGATTGATTCTATTCTCCGGTGATGCCTCACCCATGAGGAGGCTGAACATGTGCTGAATGATTTCCACTCTAGAGCATGTGGTGGTCATTTATCTGGGATGGCTATAGCCCAGAAAATCCTTTGCGCTAGTTATTTCTGGCCTTTCGTCTTCAAATACTATCATGAGGCTGTTAAGAAATGCCCACTTTGTTAACACTTTTATCCCAAAAAGTGCACTCATCCTGCTCCGCTACACCCCATCATTGCCGTTGGCCCATTTTCCAAATGGGGGATTGACTTCCTACATTGTAAGACTACCTCTTCCGGGGGGCATGGTTACATCATCATAGCCATTGACTATTTCACAAAATGGGCTGAGGCCATGCCTACATATACAGAAGATGGTAAGACTGTCACTCTCTTCTTATTCAATCATATTATAGCTAGATTTGGAGTCCCGCAGTCCATCGTTACTGATCACGGATCCAATTTCCATAATCAAACAATGGAGGAACTGAGTGCCAAGCTAGGTTTTTGCCATGAAAACTCTACGCCATATTATCCACAAGCTAATGGTCAGGTAGAGGCCATTAACAAAGTTTTAAAGACAATGCTTCGTTAGATGGTTGGAGATCATAAATCCAACTGGCACCACATTCTTTGCTCTGTTCTTTGGGCTTATCAAACTTCTGTGAAAACAACCACTGGTTTCACGCCATTCTATCTTGTCTATGGACTTGAAGTTGTCTTACTAATTCAATGTCAGATTCCATCCTTACAAATTGCCATCAAACTTCTCCCATACACTTCCGCAGAGGAAGAAAGATTTTTGTACTTGAATAACCTTGACGAGATTCGGAGAGATGCTGCCTTGGCTAATAAGGCACATAAGAAATGCGTCAAGGTGCAGTATGAGAAATCCATCCATCCTCATGCCTTTAATGAGGGTGACCTAGTTTTGACTTACGATCAGAGATATGACAAACTAGGGAAGGGTATGTTCGAGTCCATGTGGTACGTACATTTTGTCATTTCTAAGTTTTTAGATAAAGCAGCCTACAAACTCATTGATTATGATGGAATCCATTTGGGGTAACCTTGCAATGGGTTGTATTTGAAAAGGTACTATGCCTAAGTCTTTGTTGGATAGTATCTTGTATATATGTATATTGCTTGGATTTTAGTGTGATTTTAGTATTTTGAAGATGGTTTTGAGTTTAGTGTCTGCATCTATTTATACCAATGTTTGGTCATGCAAATGGATTTCTATGGCTTTGCTGATGGTGCTTACCGCCACACCTTGAATCTTGCCTCAGCTGCTTGGGTTCTCTATTCCCTGGATTAAAATTTGGTTAGTTCAGGAGCGGTGTGTATAGGTCCCACTACCAATAACATCACCGAGTATCAAGCAGTCATCAATCTTTTGAATGAAGCTGCCTCCCAAGATGGTCACAATCTGGTAGTATTGATGGAATCACAACTTTTGGTTTGTCATCTGAACCATGTCTACACCATTAGAAACCATGTGCTTATCTACCTCTTCCAGAGAGTACGTTTGTTAGAAATATCATTTGAAACCATCACTTATAGGCATATCCCTAGGGAACATAATGTATTTGCTAAGTCATTGGCTAATTACATCCTAGAATGGAATATTTCCCATTCATGACATTATAATCAAACATGGTCTATTGTAAATAAACATTTAAAGACACATAAAACTCATGTAAATTACATTCACCATTTGAGACATATAAACACCAGGTAAAAGTCTGTATATATATATA
>LPNX011212758.1:226361-277789 GCA_001517045.1 Pseudotsuga menziesii
ATTAGCTTTCAGTAGATATCTCATACACTCAATGTCTAGTGATGCTTGTGGTAACACATCACTGCCTGAGCTAATCTATGTAGTAGCCTACTCAATTGACCCAGTACTCCCGCTATAGGTCTCTGATAGCTCATAGGGAGGTCATCAATGGAAGCATCTGGGATATCCAAGGTTAACCTCTCTAGGTTTTCCTCTAACTCAACAGTGATATCATTGCCCTGTGGTACAAAGAGGGCTCCAGCTCACCTATCCAATGGGGAGGCTCCCCCAGGTCATGCTGCTTCAACATCTACATGAGAATATCCAAGTCTCATTACTTAAGATAAAAAGTACAAAACATCAAAAAACATAAAACCATTTCATCCATTTTAGGGTTTCTTACTTCTTACCGATGTCGCCCCACTGGCCTCTAAGTGGGAACGGTAGGTCAGGATCTTCATGGAAGTATATGCCCACATAAGCATAATCCTCCACCATGAGGATCTGATCGTGGAGCCATATGAAGAATGGGTCACCAAAATTCACCTTCCCCATGCCTTCTCCTGTACGAGCCATAATATGGATCCACCTCAACATACGGGGGTCCCACACTCTCAGTATTCTAAATACCACCTAAGGTCTCATCCGTAGCACCCGCTCGACAAAAAAGCAAGCTGAAATGGAACCAAAGCCAAACTGCTTTAGCTCTCCTTGCCAACACTTAGTCAGCTGATCTTTGAATATCTAAAGCATGGTTTCTGCCAAATTGAATACCATGGGTGCCATGGCCTCTATGGCATATAACATGTGTGTCCTAGAAGCCTGGTTAGACCCTGACTCTCAACCACCCTCTGCATGGTAAATAGGACAGTCCGTAGGGTTCCATCCATCACTACTCTAATGGGGATTTTCTTCCCCAATGTCCTCATCCCTAGGACACAGTGATGATATCTTAACTCTCAAGTTGTAATATCCCCTCTCCGGGAACCTGTCAGTGAAATGGGAGCACCCTGTCTCGAGAGGCGAGTGAAAAAGTAGATGTACTCTACCTCTACTGTCAGAATATGGGCCCCAACCTTGAAATGCTACTGCTCTGGATTCCACATGTAGAGTATGTGCTCTAACAACCACTCATGTGATACCATGCTTGGGGTCCGAAAGAATTTCAGGAGCCCACAGTCTTGTAATGTGGCTATAGAACTCACATTTCTTTCAGCGAAGGCATCATCATCATCATGTTGTCTTTCTTTTCATATCACCATGACTTAGCAACAAAAACCTGCCAAAAACAATCATAGCACACATTAGAATCATCCACAATAATTTAAATTCAAAATAATGGTTTATTATTGCTTTTGCTATTAGTTTGAAATCTCCATGGATGGCACCGCTTGTGCACCATCGGAGATAGGCGGTGGCACCGCCTGTCAGCTTTGTTTTAGGCTCGGTTTTAGTGAGGTACCATGTATCCTGCAAGGGGTATGCACAATGCCCATTTTCATTATTTTAGGGCTTGCCATACAAGCCCAAAACCCCACCAAAACTGAAAATGAAAACTATGAAAAGAAAGATTAGGGTTTTATCTATTACCTGCAACTGACAATGCTCAAATCTGACGGTGGGAACTCCCAGTATCAGCTATTGAAGATCTGACTAGGAAAGTGCTCCAAATGCTCTCCACTATGGGTAAATAGTAAAATGATTTGATTTTTTACTATTTACATGACTTATATATGTATTTTTAGGGTTTGATATACTATAGTTTTGATTTAAAATCACTTTTTACTTGAAATTTATTTATCATAATCCCTTAATGTTCATCATGGTCGCATTTAACACTTGTTTTTGAGTTGATTGCAGGATAGCGGCACCATAGCAAAAATCTTTGGGAGTTTGTTTATGACTTTTTCGTACTTCCATAAAATGAAAAAAGTCAATGAGCCTTTGTTATGACACTTTGGTCACACTCCTTAAACCTAGTATCAAAGGTCCGAGTCTGTTTCTGATTCTTTCCAGGCTCGTAAAAATTTACATTGTGTAAAGAAATCTCATGGAGTCTTCTTTCACTTCTTTTTAGGCTCCTTAAAGATGAAAAGTTTGTTGAGTCTGTTTTTTATTCTTTTCGGGATCATAAAAATTGACATTGTGTAAAGTAACCTCATGGAGTCCTCTTTAAACTCATTTTAGGCTCCCTAAATACGAAAATATTGTCGAGCAATCTTGTCTTCTTCATGCTCGTTAAAGCATTTGAAGAGTTGTCTCTCCGACAGTAGGTTATCGGTTTTTTGGTTTGGATGGACTATTTACTAAAAAGGAACACTCTAGCTAATCATGACTGGAAGAGTTCTCTAAGGTGTGAGTTTATACTTTTTCATGCCTAAGGGACTAAATCATACGAAAAAGGACCCCTTTGGAGGCTTCTTCCATAATCATTTAGACTCTCTAAACATGAACGATACCGAGTGTTCTTTCATTGGACTTGTTAAATTAAACATTGAGAGACCCGTTTTGGGAATGGACCCCTCCTCTCTTAGGTTTGTAAAACATATGAGATTGGACTTGTCTTCGGACAAGCTATACCGAGTGCTTGTTACCCTATTTGAACTCGTAAAACTGAAAACAGGCACTCATCGATCATGATGGGGAAAATGGGAAGGGAATCATTTTGTAAATAAATGGCAGTAGTTTGTTGTTACCTTTGAACATGGCACTTGTCTGCATATCATGTCAGTCAATTGGGTATTTAGCTGACCTCCATGATGATCCACTTTCATGAATCATGCCACTCCTTTGAGTCTTTCAAAAGAATGCATTGTCCACTGTCGCATTGTGTGTTTGTCCCATCCAGTGATGCTACCAAGTATTTTTTTCGTGCCGCCTTATGTTCAAAGGGAATTTGAAGAAGCTTTTACCTCTGCAGTCAAAATAGTCTCTCTGTCAGTACTTCTGAGTCAGTCCTATGGTTACTACATTCAAATCATTCTAGAACTATGTTCCAAGTTTTGTGTCATCGATGTGCGACTCATAATGGCTCTCCTTCGATGAGACTATCCCCATTGACATCAACTCATCATCCGAGAAATAGTCTTAGAAACAAAAAATTAGTACCTCGAGATCTGTATGCCTTAATGACAGATTCTCTCGCTCTCGACATAGGTTCACATCATTGACCTTTGATCAATGGAATCGACTGGGTGTTCGACATCAAGACATCTATTCACACTCAGTAGATTGTACTAGGGTACGTTGGGAATCATTGATATCAATGGTGATATCCATCATAGTTGTTAACGTTTCACATCATTGGCCGGTAATCAAGTGGTTTCTACCATGTTCGACTTCAGATCATTATAATCACATGGATAGAATCGTACTTTGTGGAATGCGAGATGAAGAGCCTAGGTATTTGTTTAAAGCATTCATTGCTTTTCCCCCAGGTTCCAATGGAATTTTGTATATCTAGCATGGATCCACATTTGTATGGTCGTGGATATGCTCAAATTTGCATCTATATGATATAGATATACGTTGTATGTCTGGTAGCTATGTCTAAATTTGAGTCCTTTATCACATGGATCTACATTGTATTCTAGTAGCCATGCTTGTTTATTCCTCCCATGGATCAGCCTTGTATTGGTCTATAGCCATGAGTTGGTTACTTTTGTCTATGATTCAACAATATTGATGTACTATAGATGCCTACTTTATGACATGATCCGATCGAGCCAACATTTTCACCCCATAGCGATGACTTGTTCTCTCAAAGCTCTGGTTTATCGTATCCCTCTAAGACTCATGATTTGGGGGGCACTCTGTTATACCAAAATCCTGTCATCACCATGTGATAATATCTTTGACTTAAATATTTTCCTTTAATCCCAGCACTTGGAGAGAAAACCCATGTTGTTTGTCAATCTTTCATGAAAATACTTAGCACTACGATTTCCCTATTAATCATGAGCAGTTCCTTACTCGCACTGCCTATATCTTGTTTACCATAAGCGGTGCCACCTCTTATAGCCTTTGGTCCATAAGAATATTTAACCTGAACCGCTCTATCATAAGAGGCAAAAGGTGGTACCCTAGGTAAAATCAGAAGAAAAAAAAATATTTTTCTTGAGGCTTCTAGATCATGAGCCTCATGTCCTCTCTTATCCCCAACATTGTGGGTCAGTTGAACTCAAGATCCCCCATCATAGGATCTTAGAGGCCACCTCATCCACAAATCTCTCAACCATTCCTATCCATTGAGCCTTATAAATACAAGCTCATGTGCATGGTTGAGGGGGAGAACCATAAAGGTATTGTTATGTTGTTGGATTAACCACTTGGCCCAAGCCATTGGAGAGGATAGAGAGCGAAGTTGGAGCTTATGGGGATGAAGTGTTGGTTTCATGAAGATGCATGTTGACACTAAGGCTTAATTGGTTGTAAACTTCTCCATTCATCTTAATGCAAAGCTAATTTCCATCCCACATTACTGTTGTTGTTTATTTCACATGTAAATGTTGTTGGATTCCTTAGTCACTGACATGGATGAATAGATTATGTTCTGGTAGCCTTGATGTGTTTGCGTGTTTAATCTGATTGCAAGTACATAGGTCTACTATTGAAGCGGCATTCCAGGTATCTACAACATCCAAGGAGGTTCTTCATCCTTTGTCATTCATTTGTTCTGGATTTGAACCTAGACAGACCAAAGGAACAACTTCTGTCCGGAAAAGGTGAAACATTCCTACTTACAAAGGCTTATATAACATCCCCCAAATTTCCTCCACTGTAAACTATGATAAAATGGGGTAAAATTTACCAATTCACTATTACTACATATTAAAAAAATCAACCATGTCAGTGCCATATTTTCCATGGTATTTCAATGAAGCATGTCCAATCAAATTCGATAATATCAAAACTTTGACGCATTGTAAAAAAATCATTGAAATTGTATTGGTCATTTTGAGGAAGCTTTCTATCTCTAAATCAACATAAGTCAAATGTATTAAAATCAACCATTTCATTCCTTCCACAATTGATATTATTTACTTAATATAGTAGGAGAGGGCCTTAAACAATAACATCAGATTTTACTCTACACTGTACATCTTAACCATTGTATAACCAAATCTTCTTTTGCATTTAACACACTCATAGGAAAGCACTCGACCATTTACATCATCATAAATAAGGATATCATCAAAAACATATCAAGGCACATAAATTAATACACATCAAGGGAAAATAAAAACAAGACCGATGTATGCAGTTCACCCCAACCTTGGGGGTTATGTCCACCAAAAGTTAGCCAACTTCTTTATTTAAGTTTCCACATATGAAGGTATACAACCTACATCATAAATTATGTGTCTTCCCTTTTTACTTTCTCTCAGTTACTCATATAACCATAGAGAAATTTTACATAAAACATCTTTGGATACACTTTAAGTAGGCATGGTCTCCATTTCAAAGTTTGCTAATATAAAAAATAATTTTTATACATCAATATGATTAAGTCCCATCCATAATGAAATTGAAACCTAACGAAATATGATTCGCTTTAACACAAAGGGTATTTAAGGTAACACAATCCATCTTTGCATGAAAACATACAGAACTATATAACATTTTATGCACATAGTAAATGATTAGCACTAAGTGGCCACATAAAATTTATATACCACTTATACCTTTCATGACATCAGACCCATACCTTTATACTAGTTTAAATTATCTCACTACGGTATATCTAGGCTAGGGTTTAGGGACAAGATGGATGATGCCCTGGAGGATTATTAACTCTTATTTAGTTTAGCCTCTTAAATTTGTATGTATGCAATATTGTTTATATATAATAAATACTCGATAATATTTCATATAAATTTTACATCTTAATGAGATGATTACTATATATTTTCACATTTAATGCATATGTATAATCATATAAATTAGGGCTTTAAAAATAGATTAGCCCCCATTTCTACAAATTTAATTTTACTGGCATATTTGTCGGGACTAAACCCTATCCTAGGATGCACCTTAGGTGGTGGAATTCATACCAATGGATTCATCAATGAATAGTCTATCCATTAGCATATAATTTATATGTTTTTGAGTTCATATGATAATTATTATTCATTTTCTTTTCAAACTTACTCTTAAAAACCATGTCCACAACTTCGAATCAATGAAAAGAAAAATCAATAACATAAAAAGTACACAACCAAAACATTTCAAAAGATATATTTTCCCAACATCAACGTGCCCTTTTCAAAAGGGTATTTTATGTTTTTTTAATTTTTGTAAGCATTAAAAAAAGTTTACGTGCACATATATGTGTACAAAATGAGATTAAAATTTTCAACACTCAGTTTCAAACATTAATAAAAATATATAATTTTCTAACATAATATTTTATTAAATATGTACACCCCAATGCATTTTTTGTAGATTATGTTCATATATTTTTTCCAAAAATTATGCGTTTATCACTAAATTATTTTATGTCCACACAAACCACTTATCAACTTTTCCTAAAATTTACAAGAATGAGGCTATCATTAAATACAATTTCGACATGTTAAATATTAGTATTATTGTTATTTTAAAATATAGGTGGAAAGACAACATACTTACCTACAATTTTTCTTTTTGTTGCATGTCATAATTCACAAGGCATATATGAGTTTTGAGACCTTTGATTTAATAAATTAGTAAAAAATCAAATTTTCATTGTCACTTTTGGTTAAAAAGTGTTACCCATCATCATGCAACATGTATGCACCCATTTCTTACACTAAATCAATTGGATTAGCATCCATTCAAAGTAATGCACAACGTAAATCTTTAGGTTAAGCTGCAACTATTTGCTTCCCCTTATTTATTTAACATTATTATGGATATGCGTTGTATCTATGCTAGAAGTGCCTTTAATGTGACATCTTCATCTAAATGAGTGTGTTTCTAGTTTATCTCTTCTTCTTGTTTTAATTTGCATGTTGTTCCCTTTTTTAGCTAGCTATGACTTGTCTTCTGTTGGTGTTCATGGTCCTTCACTAGTTGTAGTGTTTCCTATGTGACTCCCACCAATGCAAGGTTGTAGGGGCTAACTTAAGGGAAACAAATATTATTTTCTCATCGTTGATGACTCTATTTATAGATAAATGTGCTTCAATTTTCTTTAACTAGTCATTTGAGGCTTCTACATAGGCATTGCAAGAGTTTAAGGAGGAATGTTCCAATACAAGTTTTGATCTATAAACTTCCATGGATATCATCATAACAGATCTTACAATATTTTGTAATATCTTAGTATGGAGTGTTTTACTTTATATTCAAAATTAATATTACTAGCTTAACATACTAAACACTGGAATAAATTGAAACTGAAATAAAAGAATCTACGGAAATAACACATCATCCACAAAAGGAACATAAGATGTACCCTGGGAAAATCGAATATGTGAACAGACCAATATAGAAGGTGAGGCTTATGCCTTTCTCTTTTCTTCTTAGTTATGAATTGAAAATACAAAAGAAGTGCATTCACTCTAAATTTGTTATGTATGTTCTGTGCCTATATGGATACTACAAGGTCTTCCACTTTTTTTTGCATCAATGTACCACACCCAATTCTCTACTCTACTACAAAACAATACTCAATACAGTAAGAATGAAACCCTTTCCTATCCTATTAGTCCAAAGTTTAACAATGTCGTAGTATTAGTCTAGGGTTAAGGCTAGGGTTTTCACATGCTTCAACTCCCAATTAGGGTTAGGGTTTTGGACCCTCTAAAATATATTGAAAGTCCACAAGTGAGTATCTCCACATGAGTGAGTCATGGAATTTTATATGGGAATCCATCCAATATAATGGTATTCAACAAGGCATTGGTTAACTTGTATGAGGCATAGCTTCCTCATACAAAATCTGGTTGAAGTATTTTCACATCCCTGGAAATATTTCGACGTGTAGAGCAACATTAAGAGGCTATAAAATTTGTTTGGAAATTTTTTAACCCCCAAAACACCATTCAAATCCTGAAATAAGATCCAAAGTTTTATGAACTCCAAATCACCAAAGTCACACATGCCCCTAAAATGGGCCCTATAAGACAATAGTTCCATTTTTTCCACCTAGAAAGTACCAAATTAGTTGACTACTTATATAAATATATATTTAGGATCATACCTTACAATTTATAGAGGATTTTGGTCCCCAAATATTTTACTAAAGGAGGTGAGAAAATGTTTCCTCTACCTTCTACTATTTGGCCTTCCCTTGATGTTTCCTTTCAGCCCAACCTACCAAAGTTCATGTTGACCTCGTATGATTGGTATGCATTAATTCTTCTACCTATTTGGATATCTCGCTCACTCTACTTGATATTTTGGTTCTAAGTCCTCTATGGTAGGGAGACTTGCTCATCAATTTCCTAGTCCAACATGGAAGGATCATAGATTTTCAGGTTTTCCACATTCTGTACAAGTAAATATGCATATGTGGGGATAGACTGAGTTTCTATGAATTATTATCTATGTTATCCAATGCTACAAAAGGAACATACCATAGAGCCTTGATATTATTACTAGGACCATGTATTCTTTCTTCGTTCAGATGCAATAATACTCCCATTTTAAATCCTTTCTCAATTTTGCATTAATCATGACAGAACTCACACTTATCCTATGACTTATTTAATGTATCCTATATTCACAAATTTATTAGCATAATATTATCAATAAAATTTTCATCCTTTAATACTTCTCTTTGGTGCTTGCCTCATACATTGATGTCCATATACATAATCAAAGGGAAAAGGTGGACTACTCTATTATGAGAATGTTAAATATAAACCTGTTTTCCATCCTAGATTATTGTATGTTTTATATTATAACCCCTTAAAATTTCAACCAATGGTGTGTTCACTACTTGTGTATGCCCATTTGTATGTATATAGAAACATCTAGATCTCTACAACTTGGTGTCCATATTCTTCCAAAGTGTATTCCAAAAGGCACTAAGAAATATAATGTCTCTATCTAAGATGATGCTCCTTGGTATCTCAAACCTTTTCAATAACATGTTGGTTGCATCAATATCCTTGGACATCTTTTCGCAAGGCATGAGAATTCACATCTTGCTAAACTTGTCCACTATCACAAACAAATAGTCATGTCCTTCCTTGTTTTTCGATAACCACCCATGAAATCCATGGAGATTATTTCCCATGGTGTAATATGTATAGGTAAGGGATGGTATAAACCTTGTTTTATATTACTCACCTTATTGGTACAATGATGTATGCATCATCTAATAAAGCAATCTATGCCTTCTTGAATTCTAGGCCAATACACATACCTTTGTAAGTTGGTCACTATCTTCCCAATACCAAACTTCCCTACAACTTTAGAGGTGTGAGCCTCACTAATAAACTATATTCTTTCACCTTCATGAACATAGGGTTTGTCTATCTTGTGAAACAACCCATCATGTCACATCCTTACTAGGAACAATGCTTGTGACAACCCCATAGCACATGCTCTTTCTTTTTATTTTTAATTCATAATTTAGAAAACATAGAAAGGCATAGGCATCGCCTTATAGCTAGGTTTTTCCCATATTGTGGTTTCCTAGTGTAAATCTTGTGTTCATTGTGTGGATGGTGTGTTATTTGCTTGATTTTTTTCAATTGAGTCACTTACATCAATATTTCATGTGTTAATCTAGTAATATTAAATTTGAATCTAAAGTAAAACACTACACAATAAGAAATTATTCTAAGATGCGACGTTGTGACTAATTGTTTTAGTAGAATATCCACATTAATTTCCAAATCATATTGGTATTTAATCCGCTTCTTTTTGTTTTTTTATAGGAACTTGTAGGATCCTGAAATTGACATCAGAAATAATTATAAAAACCCTATCCACGTGTTATAGATTAAATCATCACTTCTCTATTTTCAATGAGAGTTCAAAAGAGGACACTCAAAAGTGTCACTATTTTATCACAAAAAGGACACTTATGGATGGAAAATCCTATGATTTGACCCTTATTGATGGAAAATTTGATCATTCAAAATGAGATCCCAACATCAATCCATTTAATTTTGAGATTTGTAACCATAAGAAAGAGAAAATTCAAGCCTTGCATACTAGCAAGGTGTGAATCATTCGCACTATGCTCTTGACAAAGGTGTGAATGCATCAAAAACTACCCATTCATGCCTTGCACATAGGAAATACCATAACCATTTGCATTTTTCCTTTGGATAGGGAATTAATTCCCCATAATGTCATGAAAAAATGAAATATGGTCCAAGTTATGGAAGTTTTACAAATGAATTTTCCCGGTTGCAACTCGCTAAACCACCTTGTAACCATTTTTGACTATTTCCTCCAAGCATTAAAGGGAAAAGAAATGGACTAAGGGGGGACACCTACAAACCTTTTAACTCAAGTTACAAAATGAATATTGGATTAATAACTCAAAAACTCTTCATCCCTATCCATCATCAGTCCTTGTTGTTGACCCTTGTATCCTTGAATATTGAAGTTTCCACCCTCAAGTAGCTTCACCCCTCATATACATCCAGTGGTCTGGAGTGGGATTTTCAAAGTGCATGAACAGAGAGACCGAAATATTCATGTGCAATAAGGTGTCCAACATTGAGAAGGTATATATTTTAATTATTCCAATATCTTAATTAACTTTTCAAATCTTTCGCTCCCTCAATCATATGTTGTTTATGATTATTGTTTGACGTAAAGAATGTTTTATCATTTATATTGAAGTTGATTAGATAGTTAATGTTGTTCTCATATTTCAATTCATTTACATTCTTTTCTAATGTCAAATCGGTTTGAAGAAGGTTGGAGTTTTTGGTTTTGTAGTTTTTCATTGAGTGATAAGAAGCAAATCCTGAAAGAGACAAAGGAGGAGCTTGGATCAATCGTCGAAAAAGATTCATGCATTCGTTGAAAAAGATTCATGCATCCTTACTCCCTAATCCCTTCTCTAGTTTAGTTTTTCTTATCAAAGTGTATATGTGGTCTTATGTATGAATAAGAGTCTAAATATTCCTTTAAATAGATACATTTAGGTCATTCTCATCCTAATCAGTACATTGGTGAATTTTACTTAGACTTCATAGGATTTATTTCCGAACAATGAAACTTGCAACTTTGTTTGGGACTAACCAACCTTTATAGGGCCTTGTTGCTTGATTTTTCTAGTTTTTTTGGGTGTTTCAATCTCTAATTGGTTTAAACATATCCCAGATACCTTAAGAATTCCTAGGATTTTGAAACTTTATTGATTTGTTTTTCTTTTATTCCATCTGAGGAACCATGCACACCTTGTAGTGGTTGCAATAGAGAATGGTGGGGGTAATTCATATCCTATAGTGGTATCGGGCGTGAATTCTCACACCTTTCCTTTTGGAAAGGCATGTATTTACTAAAATTTGAATTTGTTTTCTTAGTTATCCCCTCTTTTTCCTAAAATTCTTGGTTTGTTTGAATTACCTAAGTGGTCTAGAAGCTTATGTGTTATGATTGGATCAGTTTAGGTGTTGTTTGAGTGTGTTCTACATTGAGATTGAGTCAAAACCAGTGAAACAATTTTTAGCTCATATTTTTCTCATTTGTCTTTTGCTTTTACGTGTTGTAGGACTTTAATAGGTGTTATAGGGTCCAGCATACCCTTACCCTAGTCTCCCTTACATGAACCCCCTAAAAACGTATTAAATTTTAGAGTTTTTCACTTTATTAGGATTCCTATGTCTAATTCACACTTTTCCTTAGTGGAAAGAGCGAAAATCTGCACTTTTGAATAGGTACAAAATGTGAATGTAACCTTCCATTCACACTTTTCTTGAGGGAAAGGTGTGAAATCACCTAGTTAAGGTCAAAAAAATATTTTTTATTATTATTGGAGATTTAGGTGAATCAAGTCTAGAAGGGATCTAGGTATTTTGTAAATTTTCAATTTATTTATTTATTTCTGAGCCTTCAAATGATTTAGTGGTTTTTTCATGATTTCCTGGAAAAATGCTAGTTGTTTTGTATTATTTTTTGGCCTATTCTCATTGCATGTTTAGTAGAGAAAAATAAGCTTTCTTTAAGTGATTTGGCATCTGTTTTCATGCATTATAAGTCGTATTAATTTTCTTCTATTTTGATCCCTTCAATAGCTTACAAGGTGGAGAAAAAGAAAGTATTGCATTCGTTAGGTTTTCTTTAGTAGGAGACCTCAAGTTTGTATCTTTACATCTTGTTATCATTTTTGCATGAAAGAAATTTGATTTGATCTATTTTGAAATATCATTGGGATTTTAGTAATGTGGGAAGTTGTAATATTAAAGAATAATCTCTCTTTTATGTTCATTGCATCTAAGAACTCCATTGTTCATCATCTTCCACATCCCTTTGAGTAAACAACAACCACTAAAATAAATGTAACTTAAATGAACTAGACCTGTTTTTCTTTGATAGAAAAACAATAGTAGTCTAGGTTCTAGGGCATTAGCTCTAGGATTTGAGATTTAACTTCTCCAAGGCCATGTAATATGAAACTAGGAGTACTAAAGAGTAAAATAACCATTAGTAATGCTAATTACTTATCGAGAAAGTGTTTCTATCATAAGCGCCAAGAGGTAGGTAAATCTAGTTCAAGTGATCAAATTGTCCATCGCCACTTGGATTTATGGGGTTATATGATTTTGGGAGTTGTTTAGGTGTGTAAATTCCTAGGGGTGACACCACTACTTACTGATAGCTTAGGGTATGGAACTTATCTCCTACACTCCCTGACCCCTCATAGAAACTCCATCCTATGACTGTTTTTTCCTAACTACCTAGTGTGAAGTGGTATCCTTAGTTTCTCTTCATAGTATTCTTCACCTAGGTGACTACAAGGGGAATATCTTGTGGTACCTAAGATAGACTTACAATTTGCATTGCATCTCCTTGGGAGGGTATTTTCCAAACGCGAGTACTTGTGCCCCTGGTGATTTTTGCGTTAGAATTAATGTAACTATATCCCACACCTTATTTGGTTGGAATTAATCCCTAATCATCCTAGGATGACCTTTGAAAGGCCCATGTTTGGCTCTTCATTGGTTGAAATAAGGAATTAAACAAATTGGTTTGATTTCTCGAAGAGTGAAGTTTTCTTGGTTGTACCTTAGAAAGTATTTTATAGGTGATTCTTGATTGTAATTTTTCAACCTCCTTAGAAGGCTTTAGATATTTCTTACATTTTTTAATCAAAGTATATGGATAATATCCTTGAGGAGACCAACCAAGGGATCCTTGTGCAAGGGGATCATTGTGTTGTTCTGTTTGTTGGAAACGTTGGTCCTCCCTTGATGGACACTTTGAATCTTCCTGGATTCACTATAGGGATTACCAGTCTGGTTGTTTTCCAGTCTAAAATGTCATAAATGCACCTGATGGTTATTAGGTAAGCACTTTATGTCAAAATAATCAAAACCATTTGCATTCTTTTTTAGTTACATCTTTTCCTCATCCTTTTACTACATATAGTGAAAGTATAGATACAAGTAACCAATGGTCTAAAAGGAAAAAAAAGAGGATGAATATGAAGAAGATGTGAAGATAAGGGATATGCCACCAACCATTGCAAGTCATGATGGGGGGGATTATTCAATCATTGCAAGACATGTTGGGGCTAATAATATAGTCATTGCAATTCATATTGGAAATAATCCATCGACCACTGCTATTCATGTTGAAGACACATCATTGACCACTACGAGACACATTAATCATAAGTCACCATTCAATGCAAGTAATACTAGAGAGAATCCATCAATCACTGCAAATCATAATGGAGACAAGAAACCAACCACTGTAAGTCATGCTAGGAGCAAGACACCAACCCCGAAAAGTCATGTTGAGGGAAATAAATCAACCACTATAAGTAATGTTGGGGGGTAATTGTCATTTATTGATAGTCATGTTGAGAGTACTAATTTTGTGGAAAAATATAGATGAGTAGGGAGCAAGCCTAAGTTCCATTATAAAATTTGTAGGGGAGGTCACCTTACTTACTTGTGACCTGTTATTCCAGAGGTACAAAGAGTGTGGTCTATGTCTGCAATATCTATGGCTCTTGAGTTGTCTATAGTCTCCCAACAACTCGTTCAACATTTGGTTGATAAAGTGATCAAAGTGATGCAATATTCGATCGATCCCACTCTTCCTTTGGAGAGTGAAAACATTCAAGTGGTCGAACTGATGGAATCTTCAGTCAATCCCACTCTTCCCTTAGAGAGTAGCAAGATTCAAGTGGTCAAACTTATGCAATCTCTAGATGACCCCACTCTTCATTTGGAGAGTGATGTGGCTATCACTCTTTTCTTCAGTGCTTGTTCAAAACATTATAGATAAGGGCGAAATCCAGTCACTTCAAATGATGCCCCGCCAATCTCTAGGATCATTCCCTTTATTGGAATAGTCTAGTTGGGCCCTGTTTTCCTTCATCTTCAACTTTCCAAATAAAGGTTTAAGTTAAATACTAGAATTTTCATCATTGCATTGTATATGAAGGATCGTATGTTAGTATCTTATCCAGGTATGCTTGGATAGTTGTGGGTTCTCCGAACCTTGTGTTAGTTGTTAGTCAATTGTTGGATTTTAGTAGAATACCTAGAGAAACTTGGGGGTTTCTCCCTCAATTTCCTATTACATTAGGTTGAAAGACTATATGGGTCAATTGTATGGTTATAGATGGTCCATTGGAATTCAGTATGCTCCTTGGGCATGATTATGTCTATGCTATGAATTTTGTGGTGTCTACACCATCTTGTTTCCTCATAATGGAAGCATTTTCACTATTCATCATCTTGCATTTGCTGATCCACCTCATATCCCAACTTTACACCAAGTATCCTCTTTATATGTTCCTAGTGTTTCGATAGACACTACCTTTCCACAGCTGAAGTATGGGTCCTCATATCTCTCATGTCCAAATGTTACTGAGAAGAAATATCTGCATTCATGCTCACCTTCTTGGGACTTGGTGCTAATAGTTAACCAAGTGATTAATCTAATGGGGGCATTTGATCCAACTCTCCACCATATTGGTCCAACTGAATTTTTGACATGTGTTCCCTCTAGAATGGCATACTTCCATTAGATGAACCTATCCTATAGTCTATGATTGAGTGTAACATTCCTTCAAATATTTATTTCCTTTCCAAATATCATCTCCCTATATTGGACCCTATTGATATCAAATATAGTCCCAGTTTTCCTTTTGAGTATGATCTCACATTTTGTGGATCCTCAACCAGTGGCATTTTTAAGTCATTGGACTCTTGCATTGAGATACAAGTCGGTGATCATAATGATTTTGATTCTTGTAGTAGGTTCTTTGAATCAATCAATCATGAATATGTTCATGTAGGCCCCATTATTGCTTCCAACTTTGATATTCCTCATGAGTTTGATCTTGATGATTGCATGTCCTTAGGCCTTGGTGCTCTTGAGTCTTCATTGGTAAACTTAGCCTTGGTAATGAATATTGTTGAAGATATTGAAATTGAAAATACCCTAGTAATGTGACCCATATCATATATTTATGTTCACATGTTATATATATGATCATGGTATTGTTGTTTCTTGGATACAATATTTTAAACTGGATTCATGATTGCTTAGGGATCATTCTTTGCATTTTGCTCGATCAAGTTAGGTATATTTGGAAACTTCCATATAGGTTTAAACCTCCCCTCCATTATGATGGATTTGAAACATTTTTTATCTGGATTTCCATAAGGTTGAACTTGTTGTATTTTGATGCATCATCCATCTCTATCTGCATTTTGCACCAATCTGAAAAATAGACTACCTAACATGGGACACAGTAGTCAGCACCTTCTTGCCATTTTGGTGCCTATGTCAAGTTTTTCTAATAGGATCAACGTAATATATTATTTTACCATACATGGTAGATCACATATTTATGGCCTTCCATGTCCCTCTACGGACTCCTTGGACCCCCTTTGCTCATATTATACTTTGATGTCCCAAGAAATTCCCTCAAAAAACTTGTTTATGTGTATATGCGACTTTTAAAGCCATATCCACGTGTGCACGTAGATTTTGAGCCAAAACCCGTGTACATTAGGAAATGTGCATAAATCCAAAAAAAATTGGAATTTCCTCATAGAGTTCTGAATAACTTGACTCTTGGCCTTCCATATTCCTTGAGAACTCTCAAACTCAACCCTGCATTGTCTATTTGGAGTTCTATATATTGAGCCTCTTGGATACATTGAAGGAGGAGAAATTGGATAGCAAGGAAACTATAGTTCATTGTTGCATCACTTGTTTATTCTTGAGTCTGCATCCCTTTGTTCCTTTGGAGCACACAGTGCTACTCTTCCCAAGATTTCCTTTTCTTTGTAAGCTTTCCATTGTGATGGATGATTGAAGTGGTGGATGACCATGTGGAGGACTCAATTTATTGTGTTCAGAGAAGTTTTGGTATAGGTTGTCACTATTGTATCTTTGTTTCATTAATAGAAATACCCATTTTGTGTCCAATACTTATGCATAAATATCAATATTGTATCCATGCATGTATTTATTTGCTTAAACGTGATTCTTTATATATGATAGAGTAGGTCTAACACCTTGATATATAGCATGTGTGTCTTGTTTGTTGTTGTTGAGAGTGAATTGTGAATACAAGCATGTTGGAAAAGCTCAATGGGGATCTACATCAACTGTCTGGAATAAGGTACGCTTCATATCCCTCAGTGTTAGATGTCTTTATTTCTCTTACATATTGGAATGGATTGATTTATGGTGTCATTCAGTATGTTGTGGTACACCCCAAGCCATAGGAAGTTTCTCTCCATAATAGAATCGGTGATTTGACTGGGGAGGTTCCTTGTTTCTTCTTCGGGGATTGGGTGCACAATGTGCTTGAATTGCTCTATGTTCTCTGGATTTCTGTGTCGAGTCTAGAATAAGTTTTTCCCTTCGGTGTCTGGTTGAAGTAATTTGGGTTTTGTCTAATCATTTTTCCCCTTATTTCTTCCTGTACACGAGTTTTTGCTTCACAGTTACGAATACACATCGGTTTCTTCTGAATTTATGCGAATATATGAAGGTTTTTTTGTAAACAGTCGCGTATGTCTCTATTTTTAGTTAGATTTGGATGATTGAGAGTTGTTGGGTGGATTTTGAATGCTGCTAAGTGTTTGTGGATGTTGTTGGTGTTTGTATACTGCCTTTGTTTCTTACCAAAGACCATTTTTATTTTCTTTTTAATTGGATGTTGTTCTTGTTATCTGTTTCCTTTTTGTTTTGGGATTAGTGCATTAGATTTATTTTATCTTGGTGCCTTACTTGGATACTATCTATGAGTTTTTGTAGGGTAAGATAGTTGTAGAGCCTTTTGTTGCTTTTACATCTCATTTATTTAAAAAAAAAAAAAATTGGCATGTTTATGCATTTTTGCACTTTTCACTTGCATGGTACTTGCATTAGGGTTTCTTACTGAAATTATAGTTATGATTTAATATAGGAATGGTTGCATTATCATTTGAAGGAAAAAAATGCATCTCATGTAGTGGCATAACTTGTTTTTTCATTTAGAAAAAATTTCAGATGGCATGGTTTGTTAGGTGTTCACATTTACTTTCACTGCTGAGTCATAATATCATTAGTTACATGGTCATTTCTGTTTGAGTAATCAGAGCCACTAAAATAAATGCTTAATTTAAAATGAATTAGACTTTTTTATTTGATAGGGTACATCAACAAGATTAGGATTTAGAGTCTTGGAATAGCTCATTGTGAGTTAATTCTCCAAGACTACTAAACAAAACAAGTAGGTGCATGTCCAGGTGAGAGAGTGAAATCCTTTGTATAATTAGTATTCTCAGGAGGCTCCTTTTACACAATAGTTAAGCATGAGGTGGAATACATGATTGTGGTTGGGATATCCTGTGGCCACTTTCTGTGAGCACCAAAGATATTTTGAGGATCATATTCGTATCTGGGGGTTTTTGAGGTACCAGTTGGTGCTTTCGAGATTCAGGATTTTCCACCCTACCCATACGGTTGATCCCGCCTATGAATTTATGCCTGAGCATTGGTTATATTGGGGTGACCTCAGTTGCCTTACCTAGGTATCGTAGGGGGTACTTGCAGAGGTTATTCTGTGAGTGTTCTGTCCAGGTAGGGGTCGAACAGCACAGTCGATTTATGTGTTGAAGGTGAGGGTGACTATAATTGGTTACACACCTCCACTTGTAGTGTATGGGAGTCTCAAGCCTCTCCTAGACGAGGCATACCTGCTGCATTTGGGAGCTCACATATCCTCCCTTTGGTTTGCTTGTATTTTGGTTGTATATTTCTTTAGGAGTGTGCTCTGTGTATGCTAGATTGCTTTAGGGGATGTAATTAGATTGAGTCTTTTTATTTTTGTTGAGTCATCATGGATCTGGGAGAATAACTCTATCATTCTCGTTTCTTAGTAGATCTTCTGCCTTCTACATATCCTCCTCCTTTACGAGAGAGAACCCAACAGTCCGGGAGGGATGATACTCACTTTGATTCACACACATATGTCACCATGAGTCACACATCTAAGATCCCACAGAATCCCCATTCTCTACCCCACTGGGATGGAGACTATACATGACAATTTATATGGGACTCCGGAAGAACCCGATCACTTTGAGGTTGGGGCATCACATAATGTACTATCACAGTTTCTAGATTATATAAACACAGACCGCTAATATTTTTCACTTATTTCAAGTAGTGAGACTCATTTGATAGCCTCTAGCATTGGCCCATTTAGATATGGCATGCCAGACCTTCCTGAGACCGGTCCATCACCCAATGTCAGATCTGGTGTTGACCCTGGTGCTACACCTAGGGGAATTGCCATTCCTTTTCAGGTGAATATGTTTGGCAGTAGTCATATTGCACCTTCCACTCCTACAATGGGAGGATCCTCACACATGCAACCTAGGCCTAGTACCAGTATCCCCATTAGGGGAAGTGACCCTAGACATGTGAACATTGGAAACACAAGTTATATCCCATCCCATGCTCCATCATCTTCGACACTCGTTTCTTCAAATATGATTCTAACAACGTATCCTCCCGCTAACTCGCATGGTCCTTTGGTTCGGAGTACTACCGCTAGACTTGTTTTTCATGTGTCTACTCACACCGTAGTGTCACAAGGATATATGCCTCCTTATGTTTCAGCAGGGTATGTACCACCTTATGTATCACCTTATGGGTTCAAGAATCAACCGTCTTACCAATCCTAAAACTATGGCTTCATAGCACCCTAGTCTCAAGGTATTCTGAACTACAATATTCCCATGCACCCTTTTATGGGTCAAATAGGAGGAGGCTATTATTCCAGTAACTAAGGCCATGGTGTTTACAACAACTAGACCTACATGAACCAACCTTCTCAGGAAGCGTGGAACCAAATGCCACAACCTAGGCTCCCTTTCCTAGCAACTTTAAATTTTCCTGACTTATCAATATTGAATAATGATCTGATGTCTCATGATCCGACATGCCCAGTAGTTCCCACCAGGATTCCTTCGGACATTCCAAAATTGGAAGGTAAGACTGGTGAGGACCCCGGTTAGAACATTATGAATTTACACCTATGGTGATCTTTGAATTCATTAAATCATGATTTTTTTCATTTAGGACTATTTCAATGCACCCTCATGGGTCCTACGGCAAAGTGGTATATAGAGTTTATTGGGGAAAAATATCGGACCTTAAATGACTTAGCCATGACCTTTCTGAATCACTTTCAGCTACCTGTGCGTTACGATGCCGGTACTAAGCTCTTGTTGACATTTTGGAAGGATACATCCACCCATATCTCTGATCATATTCAAGGGTGGCATAGATGAAAGCGGCTGATTAAGGCTCAGATTCCACCAGAGTTTCTTTTGGAGTGGTTCCTCAAATCATTATTGCCATATATAGCGAAAGGATGTTTCCACATGCATAGTGATGAATGAGGAATGGGATATGTTTCAATATTAGCAACTCAACTTGATTTATGCTCAGTCTGGGATCTTATATGAGATTATTCCGAATGCACCACAATCCAATTTCGATCCTAAGTTCAAACATGGGCCACGTGTCAATGGCATTGTTGGATCTGTAAGTGCTAAACCTCTGGACTCGATTACAAATCAAATGAAAAGTTTATCTATTAACCATCCTACATTGGGACAAGCTATGAATTCATCTCATCCCACTCAAACAGTGGATTTATATTATGTGCAGTGAACTAGAAGGGAAACCAACAGCCCAAAATGAATAAGAAGAAAGGAGGAAACAATCATAAGGTTGGGAATAGGAATGTAAATTCTACTAATGACAAGAATGATAGTAATTTTGGGGGGAAAAGAAGTCTAAACGTAAGGTCAAGTTCCCTTGAAATATTTGTGAGGAATATCACCTCACTAACTTGTGCCCTCATATGGAATATTCCTTGAAATTAATCGCACAGATCCCAGCTGTGTTGACGAATCCTTTACCATAAAAGAAAAATATGAATTCAAGGACTGTGGACTCTGGAAGTGCTTCTAGTGGGAGTTAAAACCCATCAAACACCATAATTGGACATGGTTGCATCAACATGATATCCACCAAAAATGTTCTGATGCAAGCTAAGGATTATGGTTTGTTTTAGCCTGACCTAGGAAAAGAACCTGCTCCACCTGAGAGCCCTTTGCATATTTATAAACCTAGTGACAAGCCTGAAGATCCACCTTGCATTCCTAAGGGAGTCTTAAAGTGTTCAGGGTACAATACTAATTCTTGAGATGCCCAGAACTATTCCATTTCCGGAGATTTGGGCCAAAATCCTTGTGCGATGTCTTCTTTAGAAGTTCTTCAGAATTGCGGTTCGCAAAGCAAGGGCTTGTCGTCTTCTCTTGAGGTGGTTGATGGGAATAATTACACAATGATTAAATTCAAAACTCATGGAGTCCATCCTCGCTTTCCTTACTATGTGTCCCTCTTGGTTCACGTAGAGTGTATGAATAAAACCATTAAATGCACAGTGATTGATGAAGGCGTTGCAGCTTCTGTGATGTCTTCATATTGTTGGAAGGGCTTAGGTTATCCTACGTTGTTAAAATATGGATCCATTTTTATTGTGTTTGAGGGGAGATATTTTCAGTCGCATGGTATACCTCCTTCCCTTGAGGTCCAATTGGGAGGGAATACCGTAGCGAATGAAGTTGAGGTGGTTGATGCCCCCCTCGAATATAATCTTTCACTGGGACGTAACTGGATTTATAATATGCAAGCAGTCACATCATCCCTCTTCCAGGTCATTTGTTTTCCTTTGGACAGGAGGATTGTTACAATTGATCAAATATCTTTTGATAATTCTGGTACAAAAGCATAGTCAAGAACTACTATCCTGGACATTGATCATCCTCAGCTAGAAACTAAGAGTGTTGGGGTGGGAATGTATCTATCATTGATGGGAAATTTCAATTGTCCCACACCAATTCTTATGATAGGTTCTAGTCTTAGTAGTGCTTCGTCATTATTGAGTTTGGTTCCATTTCATATTTCACATTTGGAATACCCTTGGACTCTCCCTTCTCCGAGCACTTCAGATGAAGACTCTATACATCTCAAGATGGACATGCCGTTATCTACAACATTGGTAGCTTATCAAGCTAATATTGTCCATGTTGTACATCCTTGTCCTTCCTCTTTGTGGATGGAGGAGGAGGACCCTTATGCACTGCCTACTTAGGTGGTTGTGTCATCTCACAACATAACTACTTCGATGACATTTTTCCAATGGATGAAGCTATTCTCTAATCTATGTCTGGTTTAGAACAACCTTCAGAAGAGTTACATCATAGATATTTTATTCTTCCTAAGCTTGAACATATGGAGTATGATGACTATAGGGAAGTCCTTACCGATAAAATTGGTAGGCCCATGGTCCCATGACTTTTCACCTACCATGCCTATCAACATTTCTCAAACTCCTAGCAAGATTGAGAAGGTGTAGATTGGGGTGGATTGTGGACCCCAATGAGGTTGAAGCATACACCAAGCTCTTTAAATAATTTCAAGATTTTTTTGCTTTGCCATATGAGGAGATGTCGGGAATTGACCCTCACATTGTTGAACATGATATTAAAACCTATCTAGATGCTAAACTGGTTTGACAACATTTGTGTGTGATGAATCCTAGGAAAGCACCATCTATTCAGGTAGAGATAGAGAAGTTGCTTAAGACTCGCTTCATCTATCTCATTCCCTTGACTGAATGGGTGTCAAATCCTGTTCGGGTTGACAAGAAATAGGGAACTATCCATTTATGCACTGATTTCAAAGACCTGAACCGAGCTTGTCCTAAGGATAACTTCCCCACACCATTTATTGATCATATTTTGTATGAGTGTGCAGGAAGGAAGGTGTTCTTGTTTATGGATGAATTTTCGGGATATAATTAGATCCACATTAAAACCGAGGACCAATATAAAAATGCTTTCATTTTTCCTTGGGGTACGTTTGCATATCAAAAAATTCCTTTCTGCCTTAAAAATTCCAGATCTACTTTTGAATGGGCTATGACCTTCTCTTTTCATGACCTTAAGTGATTGATTGAAGTGTATCTCAATGATTTAGCTGCTCACTCTCATTTGAGGGTGGATCATCCTGACCATCTACACTTGGTTTTTGAAATATTTCATCAATATCAAACTCAGCTAAATCCTCATAAGTGCATATTTTGCATGAGAGTAGATCGCTTACTATGGTTCATCGTTTCCAAGGAGGGCATTGGGGTCGACCCTTTAAAGGTTGAGGCAATACTTCAATTGTCTCCCCCGTGTATTATTATACATATTCAAATTTTGCAAGGAATGGTGACCTTATTGCAAATATTTGTGGTCAATTTTTCCAATTTAACTAAAGGTTTCATGCTCTTATTGAAGAAAGATACACCATTTATCTAGGATGAGTGAGCCTAGGAGTCTTTCAATGCTTTAAAGAAATCCTTGGCATCATCCCTCGTGCTTATTCCACCTGACTATAGCCACAATTTTTTGATATATGTGGTCGTGTCTCAAGAGACAATTGGTATGGTCTTGGTTCAAGAGAATGAGGAGCTCAAAGCGCATGTCATCTATTATCTTACCTGAAACCTTATTGATGTGGAGCTTCGTTATACTCACGTCAAGAAGCTAGCCCTAGATACCGTCCTTGCGGTCCAACGTTTGAGGCATACATTACATACTTCTTTGCTAAAATTTGGTTTTGGCTCACATTAATCCATTTCAATTCGTCTGCATGAGATGGATGATAGGAAGGAATACAATAAATGTATTGTGATATTACAAGAATTCGATCTCGAGTTTTTTTCGGCAAAGTCAAAGAAGTGGTTAATTTTTGTAGAGCTCATATCTGATTTTCCTAGTTTGGATGAAGGGGCGGTTCATGAGGACTCTTTCGTTGATGAGCACATTTTTCTCATTTTGACTATGGACCCATGGTCTGGGGATATTATCATATATTTGCAAACTTTGAAGGTTCCTTCTCACCTCTCACAAGATGAACATCGATGATTATGTCATTTAGCTAAGAATTACCTTATTGTTTGTGAAACTTTGTATCACCATAGGGTTGATTCCATTTTACGTCAATGTTTAACCCATGAGGAGGATGATTCTATGCTGAATGATTTCCACAGAAGGGCATGTGGTGGTCATTTATCTGGGCTTTCTACAACTCAAAATATTTTGAGAGCAGGTTACTTTTGGTCGTCGATATTTAAATATTACGTTAATGTGGTCAAGTGGTGCCACCCTTTCCAAGTGTTTCCATGGAACATGTGCTTGCATCCTACCTCGTTACATCCGATTATCACTGTTTGTCCCATCACCAAGTGGGGGGTTGATTTTATGGATTACAACCTAGCTTTGGCTGGGGTGAATCATCATATCATAGTGGTTATTGCTTATTTCATGAAATGGGTAGAGGTTATGCCCACTATCAAATTCAATGGTGAGACAGCTGCACATTTCATATTTAATCAGATTATTACCTGGTTTGGTATCCCAAGAGATATTGTCACTGGCCATGGCATGAAATTTTAAAATAAGTTGATGGTTGAGTTATCTTTGAAGTTAGGGTATAATCAAGAGAATTCCTCTTCTTACTATCCTCAAGCGAATGGAGAGGTTGAAGCTGTGAATAATTCCCTTAAGTCCATTCTCCAACGAACCATCACACAAAGCAAGACCAATTGGCATATCATGTTTTATCCTGATTTGTGGTCCTATCAAACCGCGGTTAAGACTACCATCAATTTTTCCACATATCAGTTGGTGCATAGGGTCGAGTCGATTTTACCTATTGAATGCAAAATCCCTTCTTTGAAGTTAGCTATGGAAATTTTTCTAGAGAGTTCTGCATTAAAAGAATGTCTGGTCCTCTTAGAGAAACTTGATGAGCAGCATCAATATTCCTTGGAATCTCTCAAGGTAAACAAGTGTCGCATTAAATCCCAGTACAATAAGTCTTTTCGACCCTAAAATTTTAGTTAAGGTGACTTGGTCCTCTTGTATGACCAAGCTAGTGAATCATTACAGGTTGGAAAGTTTAAACCCATGTGGAATGGGCCTTACGTGGTCAATGGATTATTAGAAAAAGGTGCCTATGAGCTAGTGGATTATGAGTGGAAAGCCTTGGCAGAGCCTATAAATTGGCTCTATCTCAAAAGATATTATGCGTAATTCTCAACCGAGGATAATACTTTGTATATTATTGTACAGTTGCATAGTTTAGTTTTGGTTCTCTTGTGGTGATTGAGTTGGTTGACTTGCTTCTGTTTGTTGTGGCATATGTCGACAGAGTCTTCAGTATATGTAGGATACACTGATGGTGCCAGCTGCTGTTGGATTAGGGTCCCGCAGCTACAGAAGAAGCTACTATTTTGACGGACAGACAATTTTGGCGGAGATATAAGAGGTAGAGCTACGACGCCATAGCAGGTTTCTAGCTACAAATCAGAGCCAAAAACCGTGACCATAGAAGACAGAGAAGTCAAGGAAGACGACGGTACCTGAGTGGCTGAGAAGAGAGAGCTCACCCACTGCATTGAAGGCAATGGCGGATGACAGGAGGGCTCAGCTACCCTCATAAAGGAAAAGGAGCAACGAGGCCGAGGTATTGACGACAAAGGACAGCCAAGGAAGCAGTGCCGGTACCCATGGTCAGCACTGGGAAGCATGGAAGACTGCAGGAAGCTATGGTGAAGGGAAGCGGTGCATAGTACCCATGGTCAGCGCCGGGAAGCATGGAAGATTGCAGAGAGTTGTGGTGTGATAGAAAGCGGCTACTTCAAAGTACAGATACGCCGACTGTCACTAGTTAGGGTTTGGGTTACTGTTGGGACAGGACCACAGTGTTGTAATGGTGAGACCTTCGGGCCTCCTATAAAGGGATGTAGTTTGTATTGTAAAAGGTTGGCATTTTGGGCATTTTAGGCCATCCAGCTAGTCAGATCATCATTAGTCTTTTAGCTTGCTATTATTTTGTATTGTAACAATCCGCAGGGATTGACAGAGAGGGAAGAGTATATTGTAAGAGAGACAATATAGAGATAGAGAAGAGATCTAAGAGAGAAGGGCTTCAGGCTGTGTGCGGAGTTACCCAGAAGATCTCAAGCTGCATATGCGGTGTAGCAGAACTGTTTTTACCTTCCCCTGAGCTATAATAGAAACATAGTTCTGTGGACGTAACTTCCATCCTGGAGGTGAACAACGTTAAAATCGAGTGTTATGCAATTGATTCATGTGTTGTGTTTATTTGTTGCATCTGTTAGTTATTATATGAGCCTTTTTTATAGTTGAATGTATGTATACATTGTTCAGTTCACAACAATATAGAAGGATAAACGTAATTTGAAGTCTTTGGTATGTTGTATGCAGGTTCATTTATGCTTTGCTTGAACAGTCACTAGTCACAGTGTTAACAGCCTGGTATGTTGAGTCTTGCAAGTCGACATGACCAATGCTAAGTGCGCTGAGCCACGGGAGTAGGACATCGCAGGGAGGCGATACCACACCGACAGAGGAGCTGTCGTGCGTGATACCGTAGGTTAAGGACTTGGCGTTGGGGAGAAAGTTACGTGTCTCCTGGTGCGCGGCGATGCGATAAGGATGGAGTCATTGTGAGTTAGTGGAAGTTGCGTGACGCGAAGAGGGACCGTGTGACATGAGAAGAGAGATCTCATGGCTAGAATAACTGCGAGACGAGAAGATCATGTGACGTGAGCAGAAGGGTCATGTGACGGGCAGAGAGAGAGGCCTCGCGGCTAGCAGAGCTGCGAGTCGCACATAGGATGCCACAGAACCTGGTCCAAGACACTTGAGTCCTTGGCCAACCCATTAGAATCACTTCGGGTGAGACTTCAGGCCACTTAGCGGTCTGTCGTCGAAAGGGCCAGTGAGCTAGGGGTGTTGTTGGTTAAATACAGTAAACCCGGGTCTGCCCATGATAGCCAACAAATGGTTCCGTTGCTGGCTTTGAACAAATAGAGCGCTGATGTTCTGGTGGCATCCTACGAGAGACGAACTAAATGAGTGGGTTTGGTATAACCAGAAAGAGTTTGCTGAACGAGAGAACAAGAGTCCTAGACTAAGTACAGAGGACTAGTTACAAAAACATATCATTACAGACCTGTATGCGATATTTTTTGCGACCTTTGGGAATGAGCTTTATGACTGGTTATCAAAGTTAACTGATACAAGCATATTCAAAAAGAAAAGAGACATTGTCTGGACATTGGATCTAATTCAGACCGTGAAGAACCTTGATAATCCTATCACAAGGGAAGTAGACTTCTGGCTTGCGAGTGTGCTAGAAGGCTTCGTCACAGAGTTTGCAGTTGACCAGAGGAAAAGCTTCAGCGAGGTTGAGCGCTATTTCTTCAAAGGATATCGTAGTAAGTACCTAAGATCTTTAAACTTGTACATTAAGATGCTATTACATGGAAAAGGAACAATGGATCTAGTTTCAGATGAATAAGTAGAAATAGTAATGTCACAAGAGTTTGAAAGTGATTTTGATGACATTGGACGAACACGTAGTGGAAAGAAGTATAAAGTAGATTTCAGATCTCCAATATTTGAAGACAGTTCAGATAGTACTAGACAGCAGAGTCATAGTACCACAGAAGGAATAGAGGGGGGTATCCCTTACCACCCTTACACCCCATGAAAATAGACCGGAACTCAGAACAATCCCGTAGGAACTCCATCTAGTAGCTCATAGACAGTACCTACCACTGCTACATCACCTCCACCTACACCGCCGAGTGGTAGTAACACAGTAAATCAACATCCACCATGTAGAAATAGAATGGGGGATGATATGAAGCTACCTATATTTAAGGGAACAGGGGCAGAAGACCCAGAGCAGCATTGGTTCCTATGTGAATCCATGTGGACCATTAAAGAAATCAATGATGATAACCTTAAACTTGTACAGTTGGTCACCACAATAAGAGACCGAGCCTTAACATGGTATATAAAGTATACCACAGTACCTAGGACACTTGTCCAGGTCAAGACCTCCATGATTAAAGAGTTTAAGAAACCTAAGTCTGAATCACAATGCATTATAGAACTCAAAGACATCAAGCAGTTACCTACAGAGTCGGTGTGGGACTTTGATCAGAAATTCAAATCCCTTATTGACCAAGTCAGTTTTGACTTTGCGCTGGAGCAGCATAAGGAATGGTTTATTGCAGCGCTGCTCCCTCACATTAGACTATCGTTAATGCAGCAGAAACTCCAGACACAGGATGACGCGTTGGAGATGGCGATGAGACTAGAGGCTTCACTTCTATTTGAGAGCAGTACAGGCATGGCAACCTTACAAAATCAGTTGGCTAATATCACGCTACAGTTGCATGAGCTTAAGAAAGGGAAAGAGGTTGCGCAAGACATATGGTGCGTAAAATGTAAAGCACAAGGCCATACCAAAGAGGACTGTCTGGTTTTTGTAGAATATATAGCAACAGGGGCTCCTAACCCCTTACCACAGACCCACAGACTGTGGTGTGAAATATGCAAAACACGAGGACATCTACCTCACCACTTCCCTCTACTTCAGAAGTACTTGCAGACACCTAAGAACTTATACTACGTCTTCTGCAAGTCTGTAGGCCATGATGAACACGATTGCAGAGCCTATGATCTCATGGTTGGAGCAAAGCAAGACTTGTACAGAGTCCAGTCAGAGACACAGGGTCCAGCAGTAGGACCACAACATGATCTGGCTTATGGAGGCCGTGGAGGAGGATTTAGAGGACAAGGCCAGGGAGGAGAAGGTTTTGGCCGTGGTCGTGGACCAGTTACTTGTTACAATTGTAGATTTGTATGACATTATGCTAGGGACTGTCAGAGCCCTACTACCACATGCAACTATTGTAAATCTTATGATCATACTATAGAGGAGTGTCCTACCTTGATAGCTAAGATCAAAGAACCTAAGCCAGCAGTACACCAGAACATCTAGCTTATTGCTGTTGAGCAGGAAGAGCTAGAACCAAGAGTCAATATCATGACTTGCAGTGGTGTTTCTACTAGTGGGACATTGTAGGAGACCAAAAAGAACACAAATCAGGAGTGGGTACACAGAGCTCCTAATAAAGCAACACCACTCGACATGCAGAAGAACAAACAGACATTTCAGGAAGCTAAGGCTTTCTTTGATGACCCTACGCAATCAGGATCATAGGTACCGCCGTCTAGGGGCATACTGCAGCAAGCACCTTGTGAGGATAGCCTTGTACAGACATCGTAGGCTACCACATCGGAAAGAAGCGAGGAGGATGAGATGATAGGAAGTGTACATTCCTTCCTGCAGAGTTGTCTAAAACTTGTAAGAAATGAGCAAGCTATCATGGAACTTTAGCGCATTATAGATCAGTCTCAACCATCCTCTTCCGTGAGAAGTACACAACGTGCTGTTCATAATATTAAAGGACATACAAGAACGGGAAGAGAGATGCGACTCATAGCGAAACTTGGAGAATTTGAAATGGATGAGGTGATCCTAGATCTGGGATTAGATGTAAATGTTCTGACTAAGCAGACATGGGAACAGATGGGTAGCCCTAAGTTAATCAGATCGCCTATCCATCTGAGATTAGCTAATCAGCAGCGTGTGTCACCCCTGGGTCGGTTACCGTAGGTGCCAGTTGACATTGACGGAGTTCGCAACTTTGCGGACTTTGAAGTTATAGAAATCATTGGCAATAGTAGACCGTATCCAGCACTACTAGGTATTGATTGGGCAATCAGTAACATGGCCGTTATCGACCTAAAGAGAATACAAATGACCTTTGAGGATGCATAGATCCGGGTCATCGCATCGTTGGATCCTTTTTAGGGTCCTAGATATATTGAACCTATCCGAGCAGAGGAGGAGGCACGTAACATGGAGAGCCTCTATCAGATGACCACAAACTAGAGTGACTACATCAATCCAACCGTAGAAGGGAACATTAGTTGGCGATGCGACAGCTCATGCACATCAGATTCAAATGTTGGTCTAGAGAACTGGTAGAACAGACTTCATGAAGTCTCAGTGCGCAGATGCGCATACTTGACTAAGTCACTGCGATGGATTGGCGCAGAGATCAATGAGATTCCGTCGTTTCATGGATTGGTGCAGAGGATCGCAGCTATGGACCTTGCAGTACGAGCCACACCTGCAAGATGGTGGTATGCACATAAAGAGAACATCGCATCATGGGATGATATTAAGAGATTCATGGTGATCATATTTTCTGACAACAAAGAGTATGTCCAGTATAAATACACAGGAGAGAGTGACCCCAAATCACACATTCAGACATGTGAACAGAATTGGTCGGACATTCCCAAGGATGAATGGGTTCACCGATTCATTCATACTTTGGATACAGTTCCAAGGAACTGGTATACAAAGACTGAACTACGTAAGGGAACAACTACATGGCCACTTATGATAGACAACTTCCTACTCACCTTCTCTTTTGAATCTGAGTATCCAAGTGTTGATCAGGCCCTACAAGTAATAAGAGTAAGATATTTGAGGATTGTACCATATCAGTGTCAGCTCAACCTGAATGGGTTATCCAGCTAAAAGAGGCGTTAGAGTGTTATAATTTTTCATTTGAACCAGAGGAGGAGGATGAGGATCCTCACGACACCAACATTCTGGAGTCAGAAGGCACTCGCGATTTTGAGGGACCACAGTTAGAAATTCCAGCAATCACAGAGCCCATCAAGATAAAAAAAATCAATATTGGTACAGACACAACCTAAGTTTTCCTCTATTGGAGACTATTGGAACGATGAAACAGTCGGATAGATTGCAGACTTGTTACATGACTATCGGGACCTATTTCCCACCAAGTTCACAAAGATGAAGGGAATAGTCGGAGACCTGGGAGTCATGAGGATACCATTGAAGGATGATGCTAGACCAGTCAAACAACACCCATATAGATTAAATCCATGATATAAAGAAAAAGTAAAGGATGATATCGATAAGATGCTAGCAACACGCATCATTGATCCTGTAGAAGAAAGCGAATGGGTTGGCCCCATGGTCGTACAAGAGAAGAAAACCAAAGGAGACATCAGGATCTGTGTCGATCTGCGCAAGCTCAACGATGCATCGCTTTATGATCCATTTCTGACACCGTTCATTGATGAGGTATTAGACAACGTGGGAGGACAGGAGGTATACTCCTTCACTGATGGCTTTTCAGGCTACCATCAGATCAGAATACATCCAGAAGATCGATCCAAGACCACCTTTGCAACAGAATGGGGCTCATTCCAGTATACGGTAATGCCCTTTGGTCTTAAGAATGCACCAGCTATATTTTCTAGAGTAGTAGTTGCTATATTTAAAGAATACATCCATAAATTCCTAGAATTATATTTTGATGGTTGGACTGTATTTGGACTAATTGACAAGCACATAGGAGATCTAATACTGATGTCAGAGAAATGTAGGCAGTATCAGATTTCTCTAAACTTGAAGAAACGTATATTTTGTGCACCATTTGGTATTTTGTTGGGTCACATTGTTTGCAGACAAGGCTTGATGGTAGATCCCGCAAAGATTGTCATCATTGTAAATCTTCCAGCACCCAACTCAGTCAAGCAATTGAGGACAGTACTTGGTCATGCTGGGTACTACAGAAAGTTCATCAAGGGCTACACAAAGATTACAGCACCAATGGAGAAATTGCTAAAGAAAGATGTAAAATTCCTATGGAATGAGGAATGTCAGCATAGTCTAGACACACTTAAAGAAAAGATGGTTACAGTGCCCATCCTAGTATTTCCAGACTAGACTAAGCCATTTCATGTACATGTGGATGCATCTGGCATCGCACTAGGGGTTGTCTTAACGCAACCAGGAGAAGGGGATATTGATCATCCTATCGCATACTCCAGTAGAAAGCTATCGACAGCAGAAAAGAATTACACCACGATAGAAAGAGAAGGCCTAGCTATGGTGTATGCGCTGCAAAAGTTCAGGCACTACCTACTGGGTGCCTCGTTCAAGATGTTTACTGACCATTCTGCATTGAAGTATCTGGTCAATAAGCCAGTGTTAGGGGGGAGAACCTACAGATGGTTACTCCTCTTTCAGGAGTATGATTTTGAAATCATTTTTAAACCAGGAAGATTGAATTCTGGACCTGATCATCTGTCACAGATATACTCAGGAGAAGAGCCAAGTAACCTAGAGGACAACTTGCTAGATGCGCAGTTGTTTTCTATCCAGATCGCAGACGACTACTATGCTAATATTATTCACTTTCTCACTACAGGATTGGCACCTGATGAGTTTACTAAGCAGCAAAAGAAGCAGTTGGTTGTTAAAGCAGTAGACTTCACCCTGATCACAGGACACTTATACAAGTTAGGACCGGATGAAGTTTTGCGTAGATGTGTGATGCCGCATGAAAAAGACGCTATTATCAGAGAGGTACATTCAGGAACCGCAGGAGGTCATTTCGCAGGAAAACCGACTGCACAAAAAATCCTAGATGTAGGATTATGGTGGCCTACGTTGCATAAGGACACCAAGGACTTTTGCAGATGCTGCGATATCTTCCAGAGGGTAGGAAAACCCTCACGAAAAGATGAAATGCCGCTGTGCCCATAGGTTACACTACGCGCATTTCACAAGTGGGCTATAGATTTTGTGGGTCCTATCAACCCACCAAGAAAGCGCACTGGCGCGAGATATATTATCACCAGAACAGAGTACCTCACCAGATGGGCGGAGGCCAAAGCAGTAAGAAATTGTGATGCTGATACATCCGCACAGTTCCTTTTTGAGAACATCATCAGTAGATTTGGCTGCCCCATAATTTTGATGAGCGATCAAGGAACACATTTCTTGAACCACACCATTGAGGCCTTGACAGAAGAATTCCAGATTCAGCACCATAAGAGCACCCCCTACCACCCACAGGCTAATGGTACAGTGGAGGCCTTTAATAAGATTTTAGAAAACGCTCTTACTAAAATCTGCAACAGCCAAAGGAATGATTGGGACCTCAGAGTTAACGCTGTATTATGGGCGTATAGGACCACATGCAAGAAACTTACAAGACACACACCTTTCAGCTTGGTGTATGGATAGGAGGCTGTTATGCCTATGGAGTATATTCTTTCCAGTTTAAGAATCACTCAGATTACCGGGATGACTGATACAGACACAGTGGAGGAAAGGCTAGCATAGCTACTTGCCTTAGAGGAAGACAGATTCATCACCGGATTCCACCAGAAAGTGCAGAAGGCACGAGAAAAATCTTGGCATGACAGGCACATTAAGAGAAATACTTTCCAGATTGGAGACCTAGTAATCCTCTATCACAGTAAATTCATTAAGTTTCCAGGGAATTTCAAGACGCATTGGCTGGGGCCATATCAGATACAGCAAGTTACAGAGGGAGGTGCCGTTCAGCTTGGCCAACTGAATGGGGAGCTTCTTCCCACATTGATTAATGGCAGTAGGCTTAAGATCTATAGTGATAGCCACCCTACCTCTCAGCCCTAGGTTAGCCATTTTTTAGTGGTGCAGATGTCCAGTGTAGTTGAAAGGAGGCATCGCACCGAGAACTAGTCTACACCTGCAGGTATTATAAGTATGAGGAATGACATAAGGTCGGTTCATTTTGCGCAAGTCATTAGTGGCTTGCGGGTAAAAAAAAAAAAAAACGCTGGTTTGTTTGCGCAGGAGATGCGGTGTTGCAGCGCAGCAATGCGATGTTTCCCAGTGCCACATATCTAGTTTTGCAACCGACAGAGGTCCAGTCAAGTCACCTTTTGAGAGGCAGTTAATGAGAAAATGACCGGTATACCTTACCGTTTGGCAGCAGTAGAATTAAGTTTCCAGATTTGGCAAATCTTCGACGAGACCAGCGCCCATACACACGCTTCGAGGGAAACGTGATCAGATTTCAACATTTATTGAGGATCGGATGACGAGTGTGGTCTCGTCCATGTAATTATTATGACTGACATATTCAGTCTAGATGACTGTTGCATTTGGGATTGTTGCCTTCGGTATAAAAGAAGAAATTGTTCATTCAAGAGGGTTACACTTGCAAAAACCTGAGAGCTATAGAGTAAGTTGTTAAGAGTTCCCTGTGAAGAGTTCACCCCGTTACAGAGTGCTGTGATTCCCAGAGTTTGAAGCCATTACACGCCCAGGATATTCCACCAAGTGGGTTCTGTCCGAGGAGGAACCTTTAGAATACATTTTGAGAAGGTTTGAGCGTGATGGCCTTGGAGGTATTATGATGACACCGCCTAAGGGTGCCCAGACAAGTTCATCACAGGCCAGACAGCCGCCATAGATGAGGAGCCATGCTCAGACAGTAGAAGAATCCAGTTCAAATTTGGAGGAAGAAGTTTATAATGCAGCAGGCTACATTATGCCATGAGCTGAAGACGCACCAGAAGTAAAAATCCCCAAGAGTGGTAAGTTTCCTGTTCTCATACCACAGATTGATTCTCGAGTAAAGGAAGATGGAGACCTATTAGGATATGCAGCTATTACTAAATTCATAGATTATAACCTGGCCGACGCTAAGACATATCCCCAGTTCCAGCCGGATCAGTACCTTACAATTTAGAAGAACCTAAGGACAGGTGCGGACGAATATATTCCCATGGACCATGTTCAGATTCTGGAGCGCTCAGGCCTGCTCAATCTGTTGAGACTACCACATTTTGGACGCGGCGCATAGGTTAATGCCGTGGTGTGCATCCTACTCTCTTGTTTACATGGAGGTTACCTTTGTCTTGGTAACAAGGTTGACCTAAACATCGACCTCATACATCGCATCACCGGACTGTCCAAGACTAGTCAACACCCAACGATAGATATAATAGGAAAGACCAAGGAACCCAAGCTATCAACCACCCTAGTTTCCAAGTACCAACTACAGAGAGGAGGTCGAGCTTACGACATTGCAAGCATATCAGACAAAACACTTAGCTTTACAGCTAGTCTATTTGTAGGCAGACTGTTAACTAAGGTTCGGCCCAAGGAAGTTACAGGGTCTGTAATTAAACTTGCTATATAGGTTGTAGAAGGGGAACCGTTCAATTGGTCTTTATTTTTGTTAAATATGTTTCAGGTAGATTGTTTGGCGGAACAGGATGAGACCATCCACCATTTTCACTTTTCATGGTTGATTATACTCTATGCATTTGTAGGGTGGAAGGAGCCACCCCATACCCAATTTAGGCAGCTAGCAAGCGGTGAGCCTAGAGGGGTGCGCTATACAAACCTGTGGGAGACTAGAAACCCAAAAAAGAAAAATATTAATGCGATATTATTCTATGAATACTATACACTGCTGAAGAAATTCATCCTAGAAGTACCACGGATCAGCAAGGAGGTTGTAGACACATACGATGATCGACTTAATTTTATGGTGGACCGCCATAGAATCCACCTGAGACCAAAGAGGACTAAAAGGGATGATTGGGATCCTAGCTGGTTCAGGATGACAGTGCAGGATATCGAAGGCATCATCAAAGACTTTGATTCCCAATGGAAGCAAGAGTATGAATATACGACACCTCTACAATCAGATACTGCACAGACAGACCCAATAGACAAGGGCAAAGACAGAGTAGAAACTCAGACACAGGATGCAGAGGACTCACCAGACGAGGAGCCCCAGAAGAAAAAACAAAAGTTTATAAAGCCAAGTGTGGAGATTAAATTGACAGTTGATGACTATGAGCAAATTGTAGTAAGAATAAGGGACAGAATGAGCGACACATTTCAGGTGAAGCAAGCATCGCAGGGCAAGCTGCAGGGGGCCATATACTAGCAGCTAGGCGAGTTGAAAACATTGACTAAGAAAAATTCCATAATCCACACTCAGTTGAACAAGGCACCAGCAGGAGAAATTTCGAAACAGTCGATCTCTCGTGAGGAGACCCTAGCGAAGGGTCATCTCAACACAATTTTGATTCCACCAGGGACCATCAGATTCCCTGTGTCGATGATGGATCCACTAGTACAGTTTAGGCAACCTGTTGAGGTTAACCTTGTAGATTTTCATATTGATCAGCTGTAGATAATCCAGCAGCAGCTAAGCGCAGAGCTCAGAGGAAGAGAGCTTGCACCTTATGAATAAAATACGCAGCTGATGCAGAAGAATGCAGCACTCACCACCAGCTTTCAGAAAAAGGTAGAGGAAGTACGAACATATGAAGAAAGAGAACATGATCTTTCTCAATTTCTACAAAGCATTGCATTGGAGTTACCCCAATGTCAAATTGAGTTCGCCTTGCCTCTTCCGCAGAAGGTAAGAAGAGTTGCAGACAAAGAAAAGGCTCTGGAGGAAATAGTAGCCAGGATGGAAGAAGCAACGGCCAATATGGAGGAAGACCACAGAGCGCAGATCGATGAGCTTGAGGCTTGTGCACGAGACACTTCCCAGGTAGAAAATAAAGTGAGAGTAGAGGCCTTTCGACTCGCTTCTGCACAGATGCAGTCTCGTACCGACAATGCACTATCAGTACTGAATGATGTGACGAACACATGGTCGGACTTGGATTAGCCACCTGAGAAAGTAGAAATCCAGCAAAATATTCAGCAGATAGAGAATACCATAGCGGCAATGAAAGAAGAAATTAAGAGCTTAGTAGCTCTTCGGAAGATGAGGAAGACAAAGGAGATGAACCGCTTGCAGCAGGAAGCACAGTGATTAAGAACAAAGGAGATACACATGAACGACCTGCTTCAACCCTACCAGGAGCAAATCACTGATTTAGTCGATACGGTTGAGCAAAAAGTGAGGGAGTTCACTACCACGAGAGAGGAAACTGATGCAACAGAAGACACCAGTATTAGTCAAGCTTTCCTTGACTCGGCACAAGAGTGTGTCACAATGATGCAGGATGAAGTCGCAGGACTTCACAACAAGTTGCAACGAACTTCACAGGAAGCCAAGGAGAAGCTACAGCAGGAGAAGCCTGCTGGTAGTGGCTCGGGGGCGAGCCACAAGTAAGTGTTAGGGGACTATTGGAGTAGGGTCCCGCAGCTACAGAAGAAGCTGCTATTTTGACAGACAGATAGTTTTGGTGGAGATATAAGAGGTAGAGCTACAACGCCATATCAGGTTTCTAGCTACAGATCAGAGCCGAAAATCGTGACCGTAGAAGATAGAGAATTCAAGGAAGACGACGGTACCTGAGCGATCGAGAAGAGAGAGCTCACCCAGCATTGAAGGAAGCGACGGACGACAGGAGGGCTCAGCTACCCTCATAAAGGAAAAGGAGCAACGAGGTCGAGGTATTGAAGACAAAGGACAGCCAGGGAAGCAGCGCCGGTACCCATGGTCAGCACTGGGAAGCATGGAAGACTGCAGGAAGCTGTGGTGAAGGGAAGTGGTGCGTAGTACTCATGGTCAGCGTCGGGAAGCATGGAAGACTGCAGAGAGCTATGGTGTGACGGATAGAGGCTACTTCAAAGTACAGATACGCCGACTGTCACTAGTTAGGGTTTAAGTTACTATTGGGAGAGGCCCACAGTGTTGTAATGGTGAGACCTTCAGGCCGCCTATAAAGGGATGTAGTTTGTATTGTAAAAGGTTGGCATTTTGGGCATTTTAGGCCATCCAGCTAGTCAGATAATCAGTAGTCTGTTAGCTTGCTATTATTTTGTATTGTAACAATCCGTAGGGATTGACAGAGAGGGAAGAGTATATTGTAAGAGAGACAATATAGAGATAGAGAAGAGATCTAAGAGAGAAGGGCTTCAGGATGTGTGCGAAGTTACCCAGAAGATCTCAAGCTGCATATGTGGTGCAACAAAACTGTGTTTACCTTCCCCTAAGCTATAATAGAAACACAGTTCTGTGGACGTAACTTCCATCCTGGAGGTGAACCACATTAAAATCGAGTGTTATGTGATTGATTCATGTGTTGTGTTTATTTGTTGCATATGTTAGTTATTATATGAGCCTTGTTTACAGTTGAATGTATGTATACATTGTTCAGTTCACAGCAATATAGAAGGATAAACATAAGTTGAAGTCTTTGGTATGTTGTATGCCAGTTCATTTATGCTTTGCTTGAACAGTCACTAGTCACAGTGTTAACAGCCTGGTATGTTGAGTCGTGCAAGTTGACACGAACAACGCTAAGTGCGTTGAGCCACGGGAGTAGGACATCGCAGGGAGGCGATACCACACCGATAGAGGAGCTATGGTGCGCGATACCATAGGTTAAGGACTTGGCATTGGGGAGAAAGTTACGTGTCGCCTAGTGCACAACGATGTGATAAGGCTGGAGTCATTGCGAGTCAGTGGAAGTTACGCGACGCGGAGAGGGACCGCGCGACAAGAGAAGAGAGATCTCGCGGCTAGAATAACTGCGAGACGAGGAGATCATGCGACGTGAGCAAAAGGGTCGCATGACGCGCAGAGAGAGAGGTCTCGCGGCTAGCAGAGCTGCGAGTCGCACATAGGATGCCATAGAACCTAGTCCAAGACACTTGAGTCCTTGGCCAACCCATTAGAATCACTTTGGGTGAGACTTCAGGCTGCTTCACGGTCTATCTCCAAAAGGGCCAGTGAGCTAGGGGTGTTGTTGGTTAAATATAGTAAACTCGGGTCTGCCCATGATAGCCAACAGCCGCCACACTAAAAACTATGATCTGGTTGCTTACGCGATTTATAGTCCTATGGGTCAGGTTTTTTGTTCAGGAGGTTTATGTCTACGACCTTCATCAAACAATATTGCTAAATATAGTGTCATGATTGAGTTATTACGCGATGCCAACTCTCATGGTATTCAGTCTCTTGAGTTATGTCTTGAATCGCAGTTAGTGGTCTTATAGTTAAATAACATGTATCGTATTAGAGATATGACTTTATTACAAATATTTTTTTGAGTAAGGTTGTTAGAATAGAAATTTGAGAACATTACATACATTCACATTCCAAGAAACTATAATCAAGTTACTAATTCATATGCAAATTATGTACTAGATTATGATTTCATACTTAGACAATGAAGCATTCACATCACATTTACACATGTAAATATAAATAATCGATCATAATAAGAATGTTTCATTAAAATATAGTCCAAAAAGTGGTTTCATAATACATAATACAAAAATGGGGATTCCGAGCCACCAAAATATACTACACGGTCAATACAACAAAAAGTACATCTAGACATCTAAGCTTGTGGAGCGGGGTGTTGATCATGATAACACACGACAAATATAGCTAGTCATTGGAATAATAGAACCCATGGGTGTGTCACACCCACCACCTGTCGGTGCATGGCCTTAGGAAATTACTCTGTGTGTCAATCGCACAAATTTTGTATGGATGTTTTGGAGTGCGTGCTCCACATCCACACTTATGATGTCATCACCTCTCCCCCTTTGATGATGTCTAGGGAATCCTTATGGAAGTCAAGGTACAGCATGTGCGTATACATGACTGGTATCAATATATGTTAGCACACAAAAACATGTCTTTTTTATTTCACTATATAAAAAAAAACAAAAAAATAATAATAATTAAAAAACAAGATAGAGTCAGGATTGTTACCTATTTCTCCGTATGTGAATCACATTGGAATAGGAGTGTTAGAGTCACCACAAAATTCTATCCCCTGATAGGGGTAGTCATCTATGGCTATGATCTACCAGTGCCACCGGAGGAAAAAGTCTCTTGGGTAGGGGTTGGCCACTCGGCCTCCTCCTAGTATCTGCATCACATTCTCCCAATGCAGCTAAGCTAGATCCTGAGCACCATGACGAGTCATCTCTACTCTTGGGATTATCCCAGGTACATGCTCAAAGAAAAGGGTACTCAAGATGATTATGAAGCCAAAGTTTCTCACTCTTCCCATCTTGCAGTCTGTCAATTGTTGTTTCATGTTTCCCAGCAGCAAGGTACTCCAATCATAAATGGTGGGAATCATGCATTCCACTATGTAGAACATCAATGGCTTGGAAGCCTGATGAAGGGATTCCAATCCTACGATCCTGTCGAGTGCTATTAGTATGGCCTTAAGGCCTAGTTTTTGGATCAAGTTCATTGGGATTTGACTCCCTACCTTTTCCGTGTCTGGGAGGTAGTAAACTGCAATGTATTCCTCAATTGTGAGGCCACCTCCTATTCCACTATCTCATATATTGACTACCTCACCTCTGGGGGATAGTTTGGTAATGAAGTATATATCCTTAATCTCAAGGCTAAGAGGCATCCCGTCAATCTGAAAGGTTTCTGTGTCAGTATCCCAATAGTCTACGAACAATTGGATTAGTCTTCGTTTAGCTCTCAAGATACCATGATGCCATAATTTATACAAACTGCAAGCCCTCAAATTTTGTTGGTCCATTAAATCACCTTGCACAGCCCTTCCAACGTCTTCATGCTCACATTCACTCCACTCAAGAACCATCTTGCACAAAAATTGATATTTTTCATGAGTCTTTTCCTTAAAAATTGATAAACGTGACCTTCTATGCGACTATTCTGCAAAAAGCTACATACATACACGAAAATCAAAGGATTTTCCACGTATGTCAATTCCTATATGCGAAAATCGACCGGTTTTCTACGTGGGACGAAAACACCATTTTTGGGGTGCCATAAAAATAAAATTTGACCACTAAAAATTAAAATAAAATCATGTAAATTAAAGGAAATGGCATGAAGATTTACCGGATCCAGACGGTTTGTGATTTTGTGGATAGGGGTAGTCATCTATGGCTATGATCTACCAGCGCCACCGGAGGAAAAAGTCTCTTGGGTATGGGTTTGCCACTCGGCCTCCTCCTAGTATCTGCATCACATTCTCCCAATGCAGCTAAGCTAGATCCTGAGCACCATGACGAGTCATCTCTAGTCTTGGGATTATCCCAGGTACATGCTCAAAGAAAAGGGTACTCAAGATGATTATGAAGGCAAAGTTTCTCACTCTTCCCATCTTGCAGTCTGTCAATTGTTGTTTCATGTTTCCCAGCAGCAAGGTACTCCAATCATAAATGGTGGGAATCATGCATTCCACTATGTAGAACATCAATGGCTTGGAATCCTGATGAAGGGATTCCAATCCTACGATCCTGTCGAGTGCTAGTAAACTGCAATGTATTCCTCAATTGTGAGGCCACCTCCTATTCCACTATCTCATATACTGACTATCTCACCTCTGGGGGATAGTTTGGTAATGAAGTATATATCCTTAATCTCAAGGCTAAGAGGCATCCCGTCAATCTGAAAGGTTTCTGTGTCAGGATCCCAATAGTCTACGAACAATTGGATTAGTCTTGGCTTAGCTCTCAAGCTACCATGATGCCATAATTTATACAAACTGCAAGCCCTCAAATTTTGTTGGGCCATTAAATCACCTTGCACAGCCCTTCCAACGTCTTCATGCTCACATTCACTCCACTCAAGAACCATCTTGCACAAAAATTGAGATTTTTCATGAGTCTTTTCCTTAAAAATTGATAAACGTGACCTTATATGCGACTATTCTGCAAAAAGCTACATACATACACGAAAATCAAAGGATTTTCCACGTATGTCAATTCCTATATGCGAAAATCGACCGGTTTTCTACGTGGGACGAAAACACCATTTTTGGGGTGCCATAAAAATAAAATTTGATCACTAAAAATTAAAATAAAATCATGTAAATTAAAGGAAATGGCATGAAGATTTACCGGATCTAGACGGTTTGTGATTTTGTGGATCATAGCTCCCAGAATCTGCTTCTCAAGTTGGGTCAAAAACACTTTGTGGGGTAAAATTCCAAATGGTATGGTAAAATGAAATTTTTTACTATTCTAAAGAAAAAAATTTGAAATTTTTACCCACTTTTCTATAGTTTTGACTGTTATTGACTATTTTTGAACCGTTTGGCCTGATGTTGTGGTGTAGAGACCTAATTTGAGCATATTTTGACTGGAACTTTGACCAGTTCGTATCTATCATGGGTATAATGTTGAACTAGAACATAGGTTAGGACTTCACATCTGCTTGCATTATGCATTTCCTTATGACCATTTCACCTTGACCGTAGGTACAAACCCACTTTCTTATGTCATAGGACCTTCATACTTCTGCTTAGAAGTGACATTATGCAAGTGGTATAGATTTTCTATACATGCGTATCCCATTTAGATCTCATTTACATTTGGTGCCCATGTTGAGATTTCTCCTTTAGATTTTGGAGTCCCTTATAGTCCCACCATGTCCTTAAGAAAGAGCTTCATACTCCTCTTGAACCTTATGCTAGAAATTATCCATAGGTACTCCCTTGTATATCAAGTTGTAATTGCATTATCATGTGTTTTCTTGCCTTATTGAGCTTTAGGTTGGCTCCCTGCTTCAGATTTATAAGCCATGTAGCCCGAGCTTATCTCAGTACTAGCTAGGAAGAGCCTTTTTTATATCCTTTGCAGCTTGATCACCCCTTATCAGGACGAGACCTTCCACTGAGTGTCCTGATCTTGCACATGATTCCTTGCATTGAGCATAGGTATTTTCCATTTCTTGGAACTAGTTTTATTACTCGTGACAGTTGTCTCCTCCTAGATGTATACTATAAGAACTTTTATTCTTTTTCATATTTTCAAATCTAAAAAAAGTCCAAAAAAATAAAAAAACATAAAAATCCAGATGGGAAATGATATTATATTTGGCAGTTGTCGAGTCCTTTCTCCTTCGAGCAGAGAAAAGTATATCACATCCATTGGTTGGGTTTTTATTTTGAATTTAGGATTTGTACTCGTTACGCTGAGTTTTTATCCATCGACTGGTTATGCTTCCATTCCCTATGGAGCCTTTGTTGATGCCTCTTGTGTCGCAGAGAGGTCGTAGTTTTCATATTGAGTCTATGATGCCTATATTTAGACACCATTTTCCTTATGCACTTGTTCAAATGAAGTTTAGCTTGAGTCGACCATTCCTCAGTTATCTTGACTTTGCATGTTGGTCATTCCCGGTATAGTTACTGGTTCATGTAGATCTTGTTCGTTTCAGTTCTTCAACATTATCCAGCGTAGTTGAGTACCTCGTGTTGGTTAATTGGGGATTCCCTAATTCCCTCCTTCCAGCAGATTCCATTCCATCGACTTCAGATCATTTACTCTAGAATATGAGTCTAGAGTCCATTTGACTGCCTTGAGACTTACAGTCATCATTGGTAGGTTCTATCACCATCGAATATTTTGGGAATGCATCAATGTCCCCTGATTGATAGATTCTTTCAAGTGTTCGAACTCAACACATCTATTCACACTTTTTAGATTTCACTATGTACCTTAATTCCCATTATCAGTATCAGTGGGATATCTCGTGTCTGTTAAGAGTATACATCAATGACCGGTATAGCTGATTTTACCACACTTTGTAGATCACATATTTATGGCCTTCCATGTCCCTCTATAGACTCCTTGGACCCCCTTTTCTCATATTATACTTTGATGTCCCAAGAAAGTCCCCCCAAAACACCTATTTATGTGTATACGCGACTTTTAAAGCCATATCAGTGTGTACATGCATCTTTTGAGCCAAAACCTATGTACATCAAGAAATTTGCACTAAGCCAAATGTTTTTGTAGTTTTCCTCATAGAGTTATGAATAACTTGACTCCTGGCCTTCCATATGCCTTGAGAATGCTCAGACTCGACCCTCCATTGCCTATTTGGAGTGCAATATATTGATCCTCTTGGATACATTTAAGGAGGAGAAATTAGAGAGAAAGGAAACTATAGTTCATTGTTTCCTCACTTGTTTATGCTTGAGTCTACATCCCTTTGTCCCTTTGGAGCACATAGTGCTTCTTTTCCCAAGATTTCATTTTCTTTCTAAGCTTTCCATTGTGATGGAGGATTGAACTGGTGGAGGCCCGGGTGGAGGACTCGGTTTCTCGGGTTCAAAGAAGTGCCGAGAGAGGTTTTCACTATTGTATCTCTGTTTTATTAATAGAAATATTCATTTCATGTCCAATACATGTGCATAAATATTAATATTGTATCAACGGATTTATTTATTTGCTTATAGATGATTGTTTATATATATGCTAGAGTAGGTCTAACACCTTGATATATAGAATTATTTTCTTGTTTGATGTTGTTGAGAGCGAATTGTGAATACAAGTGTGTTGGAAAAGATCAACAGGGATCTACATCAACCATCCAAAATAAGGTATGCTTCATATCCCTTAGTGTTATATGTCTTTATTTCTCTTGCATATTGGAATGGATTGATTTCTAGTGTCATTCAGTATGTTGTGGTACACCCCAAGAAATAGGAAGTTTCTCTCTATAACAATCGAGAGGCTTTTTAGTTTTATCATGACTTCGAGAAAAAATTGTGTGCCTATGTTTCTCATCTATTTTCTGCTATACCCTATAAGCCTCCCATTAACCTAACTCTTTTTTTGGGAGGTCACATTTAGTAGCTATTTTTACCTTTATTTCAAAATGTGGTGCTACCAGTAGCACCCTTTTTTGGGGGGTAATTTTACAACTTTATTGAATTCTAGTTGGGTACTCTTGTAATCAAAACCCTAAATTGACCCTCGCATTGAACATGTTACAACTTGATTGATGATAGTTGACATTGTTGCTGACGAAAAGACCAAAATTAACTTGTGACTTGAAAAGAGGTGGTACAAGAAGCACCCCTTCTCTCTATCTCTACATTTGCTTGAAAAAAAAATAGAAAAATAAAAACGCTAAAAAAACACAAAATTAAAAGAAGTAAAAGTGAAACAACAAATTATAAAAAAATAAAATAAAAAATTGAAAACAATTCATAAAATTACAAAAGTTGTAAAACCTAAAAAAAAAAATATTTATATAAAAGAACAAAAAAGTTAAAAAAACCCAAAAATGCCACAATAAAAAAAAATCTGTTCTTAAATTTTAAAATATATAAAAAAACCACACTTTTTTTTAAATGAAAATATAAATTAATTTCTTTTTTTAAGTTTAAAAATTTCAAATTAAATAATTTGAAACGAAAAGAAAAGAAAAAAATCAACTCCCCTACCCATCCACACCACCCCCCCTCCAGGCTTGAAATTTAATGTCCTACCTCGCACATCAAGTAATTTTGATGACTTTAATTTTAACATTGCTTTCATTTGACGTTTAAAACTTAATTTTACCCATCATAATAATAATTAATTGTTTTAAATAACATTTATAATGACTATATGAAACATCAATTTTTCACCTCTTGCCTCATCTTATACAAAAATATTGTAAACAAAAAAGAACATAATAAGCATAATGATTAAGCCAAGCACACACATAATGACAATGAAGATTTATCTTGGAAACATTTAAATAGGCTTCTTCACAAGAAATACAATGGGTCATTACCATGGGCCACCAAATAACATTGGCCCAAAAAACCATGACTAGTCAAGTTTACCTATCAAAGAGAGATGATATCATGACAAAAATCAAAATTTTCACACACGCATACATTTTATTACTAATAACTAATCAGTAATAGTAATTTTACTGATTAGTTATCTATATCAGTAATATATATATCAATGTTATATATTAATATTACTTATTACTTATTAGTAATTAAAAGTATGTGTGTGTGTGTGACCTGTAAAAATAAACTTATGCACTTCAAAATGACAGGTGAAATTAAAATTCACACTACATTAACGATGTTTTTTCACCAAAAAAACTTTTTCCCGCTATTATATTAATCAAGGAAAAAATTACAGTTATCAACCTTATAGTCCACTACCTTCATACAAAATTTTTCATCATCACATAGAAAAACTAGAAAACTAAAGCTAATATAGTCAGGAAAGTAACCAAATTGTTCAAAAAAAGATAATTGTCGTTTCTAATCCGAGATACATCAAGTCTGAAATATTTGTTTCACCTTCATGAATCAAAGTGCCATCCATAAATTCCTAAAACCTTAAGAGACCAAACTTGAGTGGCATGGAATATTTGGATAGAGCATCATATTTTGCATTATAAATCCTGGAAATATACCTAAAAGAAATCAGAATGAAGGAGCTTCTAAGTTCATGAACTTCTTGAATCCAATGATTGAGTAGAAACACCTGAAGATTTGATAATCCATTCAACCACTCAATTAAAACCTTGGAGTCTCCAAAGATACTAATGTTTGTAATGGTAATAAGAGAAGCAAAAAGTAGGAGACCAATTAAACTAAGAAACTCAACCTTTGTATTTGAACCCAAACCTCCACCCATGCTAAGATAGAAAAAGTGATCCTTGTTAGAAACAGTACCCTACCTCATCCACAAATATTAAGGTTAGAGGCACCATCAAAATAACCTTCAGCACCAAAGGAAACTAGAACAGGAAGATAAAGTATTTTTATTTTCCTTATGCTGATGGGTTCACAAATTCCTTGAAAAGGTTTATGCCCCTAATCCCACATAAAAGGACAATGGGTTTGATATCCTGGAAGACTACTTTATTCCAAGAAATCCACAAAGACCACGAGATGAAAATAGGAAGAATTTTAAATGAATCGAAAATTTGAAATTAACTGGAAAAATATCACTCCAAACTTTCAGCACCCCAATCCAAACTAAGGCCCAAAACATCTTTGGAAACTAACCAGACCTGTTTGTAAAAAAGACATTCCACAAAAGGTGAAAACTAGATTATTCATTTTGTCTACAAAGGCGGTAGAATCTTGGACCTTTCCACCCCCTTTTCCTAATATTGTGCCAAGTAAGAATTTTATCCTTGAGAGAGAGCCTACAAAAGCACTTCAGTTTTTTTGGAATATTTCATTCCCACAGCAGTTTGAACCACCATCTTTGCTCAGACTTACTACCATTTTTTATTAAAAAATAGCAGGCTGACTTGGATATCATGAACTAATTTTTTTTGTTTTATGGACAAACTATAGTGTCATTTCCAGCTATGAGCTTTACCCTAGCCTCTTTTAAAATTTCAATGTAGGAATCTCACTGAACAACCCAAATACCAGTGAATCCCATATCTCTGGCATTCAACCAATAGTCCCCTTTTAAGACTAGCCATTTAGGTATTTTCAACAAGTCCAGTGTCTTCATATTAATCCAGGCAAGGTGTTTTCTAATTTCTTCAATAAAATAAGGACAATCTTTGTCTCCCACAAAAGGATCAATACCAGTAATTACACTTTTACCATTTTCTATATTCCAATCGATCCCTTTCTTTAACCAATGAATAACCTTGAGGAAACTAGTTCGGACTACTGAGGCTCCACTTGAATAATAAACTAAGTTTCTAATCCAAGAACCATCTAAAATTTTCTTCAAATACTTTATTTTCATCACTTTACTCCATAAGCCCTGATAAAAAAGACATCTCCATAAATATTATAAACAAAGAGATGAATTAAAAATAGACAAGTTATCGATCCCCAACCTCCCTGATGCATTGGAGAAGCTATAATTTCCTAAGAATCCAAATGAAATTTCCTTTATGAAGTCGATCATGCCCATAAGAAGTGAAAAATATTGTTTCTGATAGCATTTACAATGGAAACAGGGAGCTTGACCAAAGAACACCAATAATCAGAAGTGCTCTGTAGAGTAGATTTGATTAGAGTAAGCCTTCCTCCCAAGGATAGAAATATAAATGACCAGTTGGAGATCCTCTTTTCAATCTTCTTAATGAGATAGAACTAATCTTTAACTCTATAATTGTTAGGTTTTAGATAAAAACCCAAGTATTTGAAGCCATTCTCCATTTGGTTAATCTTAAACTAGAATAGGGTCTTCAATTCCGATAGAAAGTTTGGTTGAACTTTGTAAATATATGAGCAAGATTTTTCTATTTTAACTTCCATACCTGTAGCATTCTATAAAATTTCCAACATAGAAAACATACACTTCCACTCTTTGATATTGTCTGAGCCAAATAGAATTATAACATCTACAAAAATCAAGTGAGTAATAATAATATCATCTGAAAATTTGATAACTAAAAGCAAGCCTTCATTACGAGTTTTGGAGATCAATCTACTGATACCTTTAATCATAAGTAAGAACAATAATGGAGAGAGGGGGAAGCCCTATCTCAGACCTATGTAACTCTTCAAAATAGAAGTAGGATATGTTATAGCAGATTTCACCACACTAGGTGAATCACACATTGTATGGCCTTCCCCTGTCCTGCTGCAGACTCATTAGCCCCTATGGACCACTTTTTGTCTTTTGATGTATCATTGACCATCCCTAAAAACATTAGAAATATTATATATGTGGATTTTTCCCCGATAACTGCGTACATACGTAGGTTTTACCCCTATAGTCGCATACATCAGGATGTGTGCATAATCCAAATCCTTTTGGAGCATTCCTTGACTTAGATCCGACTCATTCGACTCCTGGCCTTCCATATACCTTGAGATCACTCGGATTCGACCCTTCATTGTCCCTTGTGAAGCTATATAAGGAACCCCTTGATACATTGAAAGCGGGGGAGATAAGAGAGAATTGAGAGTATCGAAACTATAGTCCATTGTTTCTAGAACTTATGCTTGAGTATGCATCCCTTCGTCCCTTGGAACACTGCTGTGTTCTTCACAAGATTGCCTTTTGCTAGTAATCTTGTTATCGGAGTGATGGAGGATTGAGGTGGTGGAGGCCCAAGTGGGGGATTCAGTTTCTCCGGTTCGTAGATGTGCCATCAAAGGTTGTCACTTGTAATCTCTGATTCATATTAATAGAAATATCTTTTCCTGTCCAGTAATGTGTATTTGAATGAATATTGTATCCATTGGAATATGTCAAATGCTTATACATTATTGATTATATATGCTAGAATAGATCTAACACCATGAAATATAGTATGCTTGTATTGTTTACTTGTTGTTGAGGACGTGCTATAACAATTCAAGCTAAATATTGGAAAGCTCAACGGGGATCTACTTCAACCGTCCGGAATAAGGTACGAGGTTCGATCCTTTAGTGTTAGATGTTTTTATTTCTATTGCATATTGGGAAAGTTTGATTTCTGGAGTCTAGCTGCCTATTGTGGTACCCCAAGCCATAGGAATTTCTCTCCGTAACAGGAGAAAAATTTATTAAAACTAAAAATTTAGCATAAGAGATGTAAATTTTCCTTTAATATTCAAACTAGGGCTAAATAGTGCATGCAAATATCTACTAATAACCACACATGAATATGCTTTATAGTATGCAGTGGAATATAAAACTGAGAAATAAATCACAACATCACATCATAATATTCACACTATTATTTTGGGTATGGAAACCCTAAAAAAAACCCAAGATGGGAAAACTGGTGCAACAGTCAGATATAGATTTTATTATGAGAAATATGGAGCATTTACAATACCGAAAATTCACCCAAACCTAGTGAATGCAGTTACATGATAGAATCATTGGGAAAACCACAGCTAAACCTCAACACCCTCATGCGTGAGTGTACGACCCAACTGTACGAAGCTCGGTGATCTTGCTACTCGCTCCTCCGTCTTCCAAGCTAAATCCTCTGTCTGACTTTCTCTCCATGTCTGTATCTTGTCTTTGTTAGAACACAAGTGTCATTAGGGGAATTTTGAGGTCTAAAATGGGCCACATAAGAGATATAATAAAATATTATAAGTTAGGAATTTTGTGCGGGAGGTATATTTACAACTCACCTTTTACACTAAAACATTCTTTGACTACATAAATTGTTTTTGAATATAATATTGTTGGGCCCAGAAATGGCCCCTTTTTTACCACCCTTATCCACCTCTTTTTGCCTCATCCTACCCTATTGTGCCTGCTAAATAGATGTTTTTCCCTCACTTGGCCCCTCAATTTATAACAGTATGATTAATCATTATATTATTTTATTAATGCTTAGGATTGTGGTAATCAAGGCTCTACATCTTAAATTATGCTAACATATGATGGTTTTCTAAAGATATTTCGAGATATAGAGAATATAGGTGTAGCAAAATGAACAAGCCAAAGAAGGGATGGAAATTCATTGCTAAAGCTGATTGCCATAAATTCCATCATTGCTCAAAGAACGCGGTCCCAGTGTATTAGTCCATGCAAGCTGTACAAGGGTAGATGCAATAGATTGTGACAGATTTGGAGGCGACAGTGCACCACTGCTCAAAAGTAGCTGTAATTTACAGCATATCTTCTCAATCAATTAGGATCATTATTTCTGGGTTGAATAACCGCTTCCCTATATATTCTACTATAATCCTACCACTATTTTAACAACTTATTGTAATTGGGGCATACTAAAGATTAGAGATCTTCATGGCTGCCCAATAATAGGAAGAGGATGTTATAAATGTAATTGTATAAATATGGGGAACTATTCTGAGCTAGGTGTTGCACATTTAACTAAATTATTGTATCAGCTGATTGATGTTATGTGACTCATCTACCATCTCTAATACAAGGAGTTTGATTTAGATCTCGGGGTTTTAATGTGTGCTATTTCTAGCATCTCTGTGTGAAGGCTGGGCCTGCCTTCCCATAGGGATTGCTGAATTAATTAGGTATTTATTTTGTTGTGTGATTTTGTGATAATTTCCTTTCTTCATAGTAAGATGCAATAGTTATTGATTGACAGTGTGTTATTGGATAAATAGTAATTGCATTTCTTGTAATATTGTAGTGGTAATGTGTGTCAGTCGATTGTATAGGTAATTGTCCCTTATGCACTGTGTGATAGCTGTAATAGCCCTATTCATCCCTAGTTCTTTCAAATGTTGTTTCCGTAGATATTTGTAGTTCATTCCCTTGCTTTTATAGTTGCAGAATGTCATTCATGTACTTTGAATTTCTAGAATAGCTGAATTCAATTTATGTCTCTTGGATTTCTAGAATAACTAAATCAAGATAATTGGGTCAATCATTAGATGGTTTGGAAATCAGGATTTCATTTTTTGCAAGAGTAATCTAGATGTTATTTCCTGAATCTGTCAATTCTAGATTAAGAATTGTAAAAGGTAATTGTGGTTGTATTCTTGAGAAAGTAAATCAGATTAAGTGGATTATGGGATGAGTGTGTCTAAACAAGAAAGTAGGATCATTTACTTACAACAACTGAATGTTTAAGCATATATAGTGCATATTATCCTTGAAATAAAAGACTTCCCTGGGTTGATAATAAATATTGAACACTCTGTATGTTAGCTTTAATTAACTTGCATATAGGTTTCCCAACATTTTGGCACCATTTCCAGGGAGGATAAGTATTAGACACTATTGTAGTTGCATCTAGTAATCGTCTCTATTTAGTCTTCTTTAGTTCTTTTTCCATTTTCATGATTTGGGTAGCATGAATACAAGAAGGGTACAGTGTGATCATCTTATAAATCCCACAACCCCACAAAACACTAACATTGCAGGTGTTTAAGGTCGTGGGAAAGGTCCAAAATTGTGGAGAATAACATTCATTGATGATCTAGTTGATATAACCAATTCTTCTACTAGGGCTTGCTATCAGGAAACACCCATCAGAAGAAGCCCTGCCAACCCTAGAGTGATAGCATCAGGTTCTACAGTGGAGAAGACACGAGGAGCTGCAAGACCCTCGAATACCCCTGCAGAGGAGGACAGAGTTAGTACTATAGGATTGGCTAATCGAGATATGATCTATCACATTAGTGGGAAGGTTGTGATTGAAGAGGGGTGGACACAGTTCCATCAGAAATTCATCGATTAGTGGAAGAACGAAGAGGATAAAATAGAAGAAAATATGAGTGTTACGGAGAGAAATTCCTATGGCTTGGGGTACCACAACAGACAGCTAGACTCCAGAAATCAATCTTTCCCAATATGCAATAGAAATTAAAACATCT
>LPNX011212758.1:279928-346092 GCA_001517045.1 Pseudotsuga menziesii
GGGGACCCATGTAAGGTAAGTCTCTACCACTCACATCATGCCACTTCTATAGCAGCAAGAAGGTTCCGTGACATAATATAGTGGGTTTGCACCTAAGGATATAGTGACATGGTCATAAGGTCATGCAAAATGCAAACGGTGGTGAACCTAACCTATATGCCAGTATAGATGTTATACCTGAGATCAGTACGAACGGGTCAATCCAAAGGCTGAAACATCGCTGAAAACGGTCTTCTACATCACAAATTAGGTCAGAAATGACCCAAAAAGGTTAGAAACAGTCAAAACTATAGGAAAGGGGGTAAAAATTTTCAAATATTTGAAATTTTTTCTATAAATAGTAAAAAATATAAATCATTTGAAAACTTTACCCATTGGAACTCTGATATTCAATTGCAAATTCCAGGAGATTCAGCCGGCAAAATTCACAACCGATTCTTCCAGGTACTTACTCATGTTCCCAGCTTGCATTTCAATACAAATTTTATAATTTTTCATGGTCAAATGAATTTTTAATGGCCAAACTTACATGAGCGCCATGGCCCACGTGGATATCGAGGTTTTTTCCGCGTATAGGGCTGTCTATATGCAGAAAAGGGGCTTGAAACCGCGTACATACGCGGCTTTTTTGAAAACAGTCGTGTATGATGCCGCGCACTAAGATTTTAATGAATCTAATGGACATTTTGGTCAACTTCTCATGCAGGATGGTGCTAGAGTGGTGAGAAGGCGAGCATGGTGATGTAGAAGAGGCAGTAAGAGCTGACAGAATGGCTTAAGAGGCTCTAAGAAGATGCGGACTCTACAAGTTTTGGTGCCTAGGAGGCTTGAGGGACAAACCAGTACTACTATAGATGCTTGTAGACTATTGGGATCCGGACTCAGAGTCCTTCCGGCTAGACGGCATGTCCCTCACCATTGAGGTGGAGGATATCTATTTTATCAGAGGTCTATCACGGCGGGGTGAGACGGTGAACCTTCGTGCCTGCGGAGGGCCAGGTCATGGGCTGACTATAGATGAGTACATCGCAGTATACTGCTATCCAGAGACAGAGAAGGTGGGGAGCCAAGTCCCCACCAACGCTATACAGGTACTGGGCCTAAAGGCCATCTTACTGATGCTGGGCAGGATAGAAGGCTTAGCATCACTCCATTAGGCCTCTCTTCCATTGATGTTCTATGCGATGGAGTGTATGACGCCGACCATATATGACTGGAGCACATCACTGCTGAGCAACATGAAACATCAGCTCAGTGAGTGCAAGGCAGGTAGGATACGGAACTTCGGGTTTAGTAGTATCTTGAGCACTTTCTTCTTCGAGCGGGTTCCAGGGTTGAGCCCTAGAGTGGATGTTCCTCTCCATGGGGTTCGAGATCCGGCCCAACGACATTGGGCAGACGCTATGCGCAGACTAGGGGGCGGTAGGGTGGCCAACCCTTATCCAACAGAGTTTTTTCCTTGGTGGCGACGATAGATTATTGCCATAGAGGACTACCCTTATGCAGGGATAGACTTCCGGGGGGACCCGGACATGCCATTACCACCAGGGTCAGCATATGGAGACATAGGTAACGAATCTCGACCCTAACTGTTTTTAAAATTTTTGAAGTATTTAATTTTTTTTGTGTTTTCTTGATTAATGGAATCAAAAAGACATGTTTTTGGGTGACAATACATAGTGACATCCACTATTGATGTGCAGATGTGGGACCACGACGACCAGAGGGCTTCCCACGTCATAGACGGAGGGGAAGAGGAGACGATATCACCGGTGTGGATGGGGAGCGAACGCTCCAAAGCATCCATACCAACTTTGTGCGACTGACTCACAGGATTCCCATGGCGCAAGTCGAGGAGTTCCCTGAGTCTATGCAGAGATAGGTGGTTGGTGTACCACGCGCATGGGTGCATTTATTCCGGCGGCTAGCTAGAGCCGTGGTGACATATCATGATCACAACCCTCATCCACCTCCACAGGAGTAGACACCTGGGAGTGTATCTATTTTGTACTACCGTGTATATGATGGTGGATTTCAAAGCCCCAATTTTGTATTATGACACTATGTATTACCACATTTTGATGTATATATAAAAGTTTTATGGTGATCGGTTTATTTATTTACATGTGTAAACATTGTGTTTATGATTAATTTATGATGAATGAAACAAATGCCAATCTAACACATAGTTAGCATATGAGTCAGCAATTTGATTAAAATTTCTTGGAATGTGTATATATGTTATGTTTTCAAATTGCCATTCTAGCAATCTCACATGTAAGAATCTCCTCAATAACATCGGGTCTATAACATGGTACAAACCATTTAGCTGTGACACTACTAACTCTGAATCAAGACGTACCTCAAGAGAGAGAACACCATGCGAAATGGCATCCCGTAGAAGCTCGATAACGGCACTATATTCAGCAACATTGTTGGAAGATGGTCGTAGACATACACCTCCTGAAGATAGTACATGACCCATAGGAGTAAAAATCACCCAAGCAGCTGAGGCTGAGTGTTGAGTGTGATGGCTTGCACCATCCGCGAATCCTACGAAGGTGGAAGATTCCATTGACATCTGCCACAAGTAATGGAAACTAATCACAAACCCGATCACGATAAACAAGACCTAACTATGCAAAAGAGATGTAAAATAATATACAACAAACAACCTTGTCTAAAGATTATGCATAGTATTTTTTAAGATAGAGCCCATTTCTAGGCTCCGCCAAGGCTGTCCCTTCGTAATCCACTAACTCGTAGGCACCCTTCTCTAATACTCGCTTGACCACGTAAGGACCACACCACATAGGATTGAACTTCCCTGCCCCCAAGGGTTCTTTCGATTGATCCCACAAAAATACCAAGTCTCCCTCACTAAACACTCTCGGATGGACAGACTTATTGTATTGGGCCTTCACGCGACGCTTATTAACCTCTAGAGTCACCAAGGCATCTCTACGCTGCTCATCGAGTTGCTCAAGGTGAACCAAACGCTCCTCCAAAGGAGAAGTGTTTGGTAAGAGTTCTACGGCTAACTTCAACGAAGGAATTTCGTATTCAACCCGCAATATTGACTCCACTCCATGAACAAGATGATATGGAGAAAAACCAGTGGCAGTCTTTACCGCGGTTCAGTACGTCCACAAAGCAGGATACAACATAATATGCCAATTCGTCTTTCTTTGTGCGATGGTTCGTTGGAGAATGGACTTAAGTGATTTATTCACAGCTTCAACCTGTCCATTCGCCTGAGGATAGTAAGAAGAGGAGTGCTCTTGCTTATATCCTAACTTGGAGGCCAACTCTTCCATCATACGATTCTGAAAGTGCGAGCCATGGTCAGTGACAAGCTCTCTCGGAATCCCAAACCTAGAGATGATTTGGTTGAATACAAAATGAGCGGCTGTCTCACCGTCGGATTTTACTGTAGGAATTGCCTCAGCCTATTTCGTGAAGTAATCGACAGCCACAATGATATGATGGTGCCCCCCAGCCGAAGCTGGGTTGCAATCCATAAAATCTAGCCCCCACTTGGTGAAGGGACCGGCGGTGATAATAGGGTGCAACGGGGAAGGCTTCGAGCGCATGTTATGTGCAAACACCTGGCAAGGGTGGCACCTCTTGACCGCTTCAATACAATCCTTGAAGATCGACGGCCAAAAATATCCTGCTCTCAAAATATTTTGGGCTGTAGCAAGCCCAGATAAATGACCACCACACGCCCCTCCGTGGCAATCATTAAGCACTACCTCAGCCTCATCGTGAGTTAAACAACGTCGTAAAAGGGAATATACTCCATGGCGGTACAAAGTATTGTCCACTATGAGGTAGTTCTTGGAAACGTGACGTAATCGACATCGCTCATCCCGCGAGAGGTGATTAGGGGTCCTCTGCGTTTGCAAATATACTATGATATCACCGTACCATGGGTCAGTCGTAGAGATCAAGAAAATGTGTTCATCAACGAACGTATCTTCACATACCGACTCCTCAGCCTCACTCGGAAAATCTGATATGAGCTCTGCAAATACTAACGATTTCTTCGACTTTGCTGAAACAAACTCGACATCAAACTCTTGCATAATGACAATCCATTTATTATATTTTCCCCCAATCATCCTATGTGTGAGGACGAACTAAAATGGATTGACATGGGCAACCACCAAAGTTTGGCGAAGGAGAATATAATGTCTCAAACGCTGCACCGCATGTACAGTGGCCAAGGCAAGCTTCTCTACATGAGAATACCGAATCTCTGCGTCAATAAGGTTTCGGCTCAGATAGTATATGACATGCTCTTGGAGCTCCTCATCCTCTTGAACCAAAACCATCCCAATTGTCTCTAAAGACGTGGCCACATATAATAGGAAATCACAGCTATAATCCGGAGGACTAATCACCATGGCCAATGCTAGAGCTCTCTTAAGGGCATCAAAGGACTCCTGGGCTCGCTCATCCCATTCAAAAGGAGTATCCTTCTTCAGGAGACGCATGAAACCTCTAGTCAAATTGGTGAAATTGACAACAAATCTTCGTAGGAATGCGAGGTGCAGCTTCAAGTTTGTCCGCAGGTTTCTCAATACGCAAAGGAGTTCCAGGTGGATCAGGTTCTTTACCTGGGTTGGGTTGTGACGAAGAATAATCTTTCGCACGCGTCACAACTTTCGCGGCACGGACCATATTAATGCACCCACGACCACTAGTCTCAGGTGGATCATCATCACTAGATTGATCATGGGACTTCGAGTTCATATTTTGGTTATGCGGTAAATGGTTTGTTAACATAGCTGGGCCCTGTGCTATGAACTTCGAAGCTTCATCCATCCTAGGGCACAAGTAAGTGAGGTGATCGTCCTTACAAAGCTTGCAAGGAAACTTAACCTTACGCTTATTCTGCTTGTCCCCCCCAGCACTTTTATTGTTCTTGTCATTATTGTTGGCATTCTCATTTTTATTCCCACCCTTCTTATTATTGTTTTTACCCTTTTTTCTATTCCATCCAGGTTGCTAGTTACCTTTCTGGTCGGACGATTGCACAGCAAGTACATTCGCCGTTTCGGCGGGCTGAAACGAAGCCGTAGCTTGTCCTGAGGCAGATTGGTTGATTGACAATTGAGAAACTTGTTTCACAACCGAACTTGCAGGTTTCTTACTTGCACTACCCACAATGCCATCGGCATGTGGTCCAGGTTTGACCTTGGGATCGAAACTAGAATGAGGGGCATTAGGTATAATCTCATATAACAAACCAGACTGAGCATAGATCAAGTCTAGTTCCTGCGCCCTAAAGATGGCTTGTTCCTCATTTTGCACTCCGGATGTGGAGACATCCTTCGTGATATATGGTAACAATGATTTGAGGAACCACTCAAGGAGGAATTCTGGTGGTATAAAGGCTTTGATTAATCTCTTCTGTCTACGCCACTCCTGAATATGATCATAAATATGGGTGGCTTTATCTTACCAAAATGTCGACAAGAGTTCAGTACCGACATCATATCGTACTGGTAGTTGGAAGTGATTAAGGAAAGTCATCGCAAGTTCATCGAACAAAGTAAAGGCACTCCCAGGTAACTCTATGTACCATTTCGCCACAAGCCCTGTAAGGGTGCATTGAAATAGTCTCAAGCGGACTGAGTCCTGATGCAACGAATTGGAAGAGCACCATAGGTGGAATGTCGTAACATGTTCACTCGGATCCTCTCCTGGTTTGCCTTCGAACTTAGGTATGTCCGAAGGAAGCTTGGTAGGGACAGCCGGCCAAGCCGGGTCATGAGCCACAGGATCGTTCGTAAGTCTCGATAAGTCAGGAAAATTGAGTGTTGCGAGGAAAGGGAGCTTAGCATGATGAGGTTTAGGGACCGCTCCCTGGTTCACATAGGATTGATTACCACCATGACCTTGGCCATAATGACCTCCTCCTGTATGACCCATATAGGGTGGCGTGGAAGTCGCATAATGAGGTGGACCTTGACTAGTAGGAGCTACAAAGCCATAGTTGGGAGAGTAAGCAGGTTGTGAATACCCGCCTCCATAAGGTTGAGAGACCTGTCCATACTGCGCCCCATAGTAGGGTCCATAGGTCATCGGCTGTGATGGCCCATGAGACACTCCATAGGTAGGAATATACATTCCGGAAGTAGGGATATACATACCGTAAGTAGGGATATATGTCGAAGAAGTACAACTTGACCTATAGAAACATGAACATAACCCCCCGAAACAACGGGTGATATGTAGACTTGAGACACAACTGGTCTAGTAATCGCAGTACGGATCTGACTCATAGCTACATGACGACTCAAAGGACCATGAGAGTAAGGTGGAGGATTCGCATTTGAAGAGCTCAGAAGCGAGGATGAAGGAATATCGGTAAGAAGATATGTGCTAGTGCCTATCGTCACTCGTCTAGAACCTGGTATCGCTATGGGATCACTAACTCTAGACCTAGAAGGTACATAAGATGGGGCTTCCACCACTGGGATGGAAGGTGCAATGTGACTAGTACTCCCAAACCTCTCCGCAAGGTAAGGCATGGGAATGCCCCCAGGTATAGTGTTAGGATCAAAATAGGATTCAACATGAAATGTCAAATCGTGCATAGGAAAACCAGTGGTAACATAACCACCATAGCTGGTGCAAGGAGGGTCAAAATGAGTCTCGGCATCTTTCGACATTCCATACCGGTATCTGGTCAATGGGGAATCTGGCCTAGTAAAAGTAGGTCTATCACGTAAAGATCCTATCTGGGAAATAACGGGACCAATCTCAGCTAGGTCAGGTGAGGGATCATATGTAGGAGTAATTTCCCCATCGTCAATACGAATAGGAGGAGGTGGGTCAGGAATAATCTCTGAATGATCCTCCATGGTGTGTGAATCAATGTGTGACACAGTCCACTTGGACCGAGTAGGCCCCTCTCCCAAAGGAGGAGGAGAAGTGGAAGGTGGAAGTCTTGCTAACCGACGAGAATGGCGCGGAACCGCACCCGACTCCACAATGACTCAACAAAAAAGAAAAGACTCTCTATTTACGTCAACCCTAGGCCAACTAGCGTACACAGAGCAATCACTATCAAATCTAAAGCCAAAAGCAAGCAAACAAGGGCTGGATAAGTGAGCTCCCGAATGTGGCCGGTATGTCTCGCCTAGGAGAGGCTTGAGAGGCCCTTGTCACCACAAGCGGAGGTTCGAAACCAATTATTGTGGCCCTCAGCTTCAACGCGTATAGCGACTGTGCTGTCCGACCCCAACCTGGCCAGGACACATGCAGAATAACCTCTACACGTACCCCCTCGATATCCTAGGTAAGGTCACTAAGGTCACCTCGATATATTCAACGCTCAGGCGGACAGTCGTAGGCGGGATTGACCGTATGGGCAGGGTAGAAAAGCCCGAAACTCCCGAAAGAGCCCCCAAATACGAATACAATCCTGGCTATATCGCTGGTGCTACACAGTTACCAACCAGGGGTTATCCTGATCAACAACCGCTCACACTGCCTAGTGCTTGACTCCCTTTTGAGAGGAGCTTCCTGAGAACGCTGGTTATATAAAGGATTTCACACACTCCCTGGACAGACACCTAGTTGTTGTAGTTTAGTGATCTTGGAGAATTAACTTTCAATGAACTATTCCAAGATCCTAAAACCTAAGCTTGTTGGTGCACCCTAAAAAGAAAAAGAGTGTAATTCATTTTATTTAGCGTTTATTTTAGTTTGGCTTTATTTACTCAAAAATAGGATATGGTCGTGCAACTAATGGTGTTATGACACAACAAGAAGTAAAATGCACACCTAACAATCAATGCAAATGCATTGTGTCCATGAAAACAGGGTATGCATACTACGTGAATGCAAAATTTCTTCTTCAAATACTGAATGCAAATTTCCCTATATGAATTCCTAACTATTACTCCAAAGCAAATCTAGATCTAATGCAAGTACAATGCAAAATGAATAATGCAATGCATGATGATAAGCAAATATTTAGGATTTTTTGAAAATAAAGAGATACAAAAAGCAAGAGAATGATTCTAACCACCCCAGACTCTGCAAGCACACATAAACAGCATTCCAGCAAAGAACTAAGGCAAAATGACTCTAATGCACTAATCTCAAACAAAAAATCAAAGATGCCATGACAAGAACTTTCCTAAAAAAAAATTTAGGCTAAAAAAAACATTTCTGGTAAAAAACAGAGGCCTTAACAGAATTAGGCAGTGCCAAAGGAGACTCAGCAACTAACAACATTCACCCAGCAATCCATAATCTTCCACAAAAAGGTAAAAAACTACGGTATACGCGACTGTGCACAGTGAACCCGCGTGTATACGCGGAAATTCCAAAGGAACCCGCATGTATACGCGACTGTAAATGACAAAACCGTGTACAGGAAGAAAAAGATGCAAAAAATTCAGGCAAACAGACAGGCTGAGACTAAATTCACACCAATCAGGCTCTACCAGGCATAAATGCCCCCATACCCGACACAGAAACAAGAGAGAGAGAGAGCACTTCAAATACATTGAATGCCAAAAGATCAACCCCCAAAGGACAATTACTAGGAACTCCCCAGCAGAGTCGCCAATTCTGTTACGGAGAGAAATTCCTATGGCTTGGGAAGAACACAACAGTGCTCCAAAGGGACAAAGGGATGCAGACTCAACTATAGTTCTGGCAACAATGGACTATAGTTTCGGTACTCTCAATTCTCTCTTCTGCTTTCAATGTCTCAATGGTTCCTTATATAGCTTTCCAAAGTGATACTGAAAGGTCGAATCCGTGCGATCTCAAGGCATATGGAAGGCCAAGAGTCATATGAGTAGGATTCAAGGCAAGGAACGGTCCAACAGTTTTGGATTATGCACACATATCGATGTATGCGACTATATAGGGAATATCCGCGTATGTACGCGGTTATCGGGGAAAAGGACGCGTATATCATTTTTCTAATGTTTTTAGGGATGGTCAATGATACATCAAAAGACAATAAATGGTCCATAGGGAATAATGAGTCTGCAGCGGGATAGGGTAAGGCCATACAATGTGTGATTCACCTAGTGTGGTGAAATCCGCTATAACAATGAGTAACAGACATAATGACGAAAAGGAAGAGGCAATGGGAGAAAATCATCATCATGAATGTAACTCCCCGCCTGAAGGGATGGTGGCTACACTTCAGTTCCCAATTCAACAACTAGAAAGGATATCCCCCATGAAAAATATATTGCCATCGGTGTTGCCTCGCTTTTATGGAAAAATGACAGAGGATCTAGATGAATTTCTTTTTGAATTTAATATCTTTTGTCGCAGCTATGACTACACCACCAATGCATAGAAGTTGAAACTCTTCCCTGCCACTTTGAAGGACAATGCATTACGTTGGTTTATGAGCCTATGAGGTGGAACTGTCACTAATTGAGATAGGATGAAATAGGTGTTCCTAGAGAAATATCAGGAGTATTGCAATACCAAGGCTAAGAGAGAAGAACTGTTTAAAATGGTATACAAGGATGATGAAAGTATGGAAGGTTTTGTTGAAAGGATTTTATATAATGTGCAGAGAGCTAGACAGACTAATATGGGGTTAGATGTGCTCAAAATAATCATACTTCATGGGATTAGGGATGATTGCCTAGATATGTTAAACTTTCTAGGAAAGGGGGATATCTCTAAGGAGTCCTTCAAGAAAATCGTGGAGTTATGCAAAAGGTACTCCAGGGGATCTTCCAGGAATAACAGGCGGGACAAACGAGAAAAATTAGAATGTGATGTCTTCATCGGAAGTCAGAAGTCATCTAATGGAGGAGCCACCCGTGCAGAGATAGGAAATCTCCTTGAAAATTTCAAAATAGAAATGATGAGCTCCATCTCCTCGGAAATAGATTTCTTGAGGGAAAAGAAGAAACAACCAGTAGAGGATCTCACACTAGGTGTATTCTTCCCTAGATGTAGAAAGAACCACCCTGTGAAGGAGTTCCCGCTCAACAAGAAATAAGTATGTCAGCTGTGCGAGCTGAACCATGACACAAAAGAATGCCCATCACTACCTTAAGTGAAGGCTGTTCTGTAGGAATCAACTCCAGAGGTGGAACTAGCCTACTTTATTGCAGAAAAGAAGCCCTGGCATCCTCGAAATCAAGGTATGACTCCAGACTTGTTTCCATTTTTGAATAAAATGAATAATTGGAATAATATGCAGCATATGAATACACAATCCCCTTCATATTATTCTAATCCTCAATGGTACCCCTCTCAACCTTCAATGCAAAATTTTAACTCCTTGAACCCATGGGCTCAGCCACCACAACCACTGAACCAAGAAAACAATTGGTCTTTTGGATGGAGGAATTTTCATCCAGGGAACCAGTTTCCCCATAATCAATCCTCTCAACAACTTCCACATCAACTGTTTTCTCAATAGCCATACCCTCCTCAATATCCTCAACCTTATCAACAGTCGCATCTGCAACTCCAGAACAATTTTGTCCCCAATATGTCGATACGACCTCAGCTGCCTGCTCAAACTAACCCTAACCCAAATAATAAAATAGTCCATCAGTTTGAGATTGTCAACATGCCTACCTAATCCCATACCCCTCTACCCTGCAATGATATTCGCTTATGATCAGGAAAGGTAGTGGAGCCTTTGATCATCGAGGATGTTCCATCCTCTGTTCATGAAGAAGGGATGAATCCACAGTATTTATCCAAGGTAGCGACCCCCATTATTGAGGATGCTAAACATCCTACTAATATGCCGGCTGAAACATAGAACTATACATCTATCAACACACAGCCTACCCAGCTGATTAGGGAACCACCGTGCCCTGAAATATTAATGCTACCAAAGGTAGTGGGACAACCTCAGTTTCACCTCTTGGGAGAGTTAAAAAATATTTATGTTAAAATTACCCTCCTTCAGGTCCTTTAAGATGTACCTATATATGCTAGAAATGTTCGAGATCTATGTATAAGGAAACCAAGAAGGAAACCCAGGGTTTCTCCCACTGTTCATGCCATAGGGAAATTATGTGCATTGATAATGGGAAAAACCCTCTTGGGAAAATATGACGATCCTGGGAATCCCACTGTCACTATACAGATTGGGCATACATAGATACCCAATGTACTGGTAGACTTAGGAGCAGCAATTAATGTCATGACTATTGAAACTGTAAGCAAACTTGGGCTCACTAATCTCAGGACAACCCCCATCATTTTAGAACTAGCATATAGATCCACTATTAAACTTCAAGGAATTTTGGATGATCTCATCATCTTAGCTGATTCGTGGGAGTACCCTGCTGACTTCTTGGTTTTACAACCCAAGTTGCAGCTAGGAGGACACCCATTGATCTTGGGAAGACCCTAGTTAGCTACAGCTAATGCTTGCATCAGTTGTCGATCTGGGTCTATGACCATATCAGATGGTACCGATATAAACAACCTCACTCTCTATCCTCCATCTCGACCAAGCTTAAAGGTTGAAACTTCGTTATGGATGGAGCTAGAGGAAGAAGAGGGAGTTCAGCCATTGTTGACAATAGGGAAGGCCTTGACTTTTAAAGATGAAACTGAAGACGACGCCATTAATAATTTCATCAGTGAACCCACTTCTGTCAATAAAAAAATTTATCAGATCCTCAATACTACTCTAGGTGAGGAGGAACAAGAAAATATCACAAAAGAGACATTAGTTAGTGACACTGATATAGTTCCAGTATTGAAAAATTCAAAAAGTGTTCCTATAAAGGTAGAGTCTGGAAAAACCCTAAATATTAATCCCAGCCTTTCCACAGATGAACATAAGCGCTTGATCAGTCTCTTAAAAGAACATAAGGGGGCATTTGACTGGGAGTACACAGACATGAGGGGTATTCCCTCTAATCTGTGCACCCATCATATTTATATCAGGGCCTGTGTGCCATCCTCAACGATGAATGAACTCCAATCTTAGGGACATAGTGAAGGAAGAAATTCAGGAACTCTTGGAAGCAGGATTTATATATCCCATTTTAGATAGCGAGGGGGTGTCTCCACTCATAATAGTACCCAAGAAGAATGGTAAATTGAGAGTTTGTGTGGACTATAGAGAGCTTAACAAGGAAACACAGAAATATCATTTTTCCTTGCCTTTCATTGATCAAGTACTTGACACCTTATCTGGGAAGAAGTTCTTCTCCTTCCTGGATGGGTTTAGCGGGTACAATCAGATCCAGATTGCTCCTGAAGACCAGGATAAAACTACGTTCACCTATCCCTGGGGAACTTTTTCATACAGAGTGCTTCCCTTTGGCTTATGCAATGCACCAGCAGCATTTCAAAGAGCTATGATTGGCATATTTTTAGAACTAGTTAATGATAGTATGAAAATTTTTATGTATGATTTTACTCCGTATCGCAAGGATTTTGAAGAAGCATTGAAAAAAATGGAAAAGGTTTTAACTTGCTATGAACAGACCCAGCTCTCTTTAATCACTAAAAAGTGCCATATGATGATGAGTGAAGGAGTGGTGTTGGGGCATTTCATCTCTGCTGATGGCATGCAAATGGACCCCTCAAAAATCAAGGTAATAAAAAATATGCCTACTCCTATAACTCAAAAAGAAGTGTGAAGTTTCCATGGGGTTTTCACTTGTTGACCAATATCCTATCACGTTAGTTCATATTGTGGGTTTTAAAATTATAAAAAATTGAACCAATATATTGCACGTATTAGGGGGATGAGGGGTTTAAGGTGGGGGTGGGTAGGGTGGTTTATAAGGATTGAGGTATAAAAAGGGGTGGGGAGGAGGTTTTAAGTATTGGGAGGGGGTTTCAACAATAATAGTTTGGGTCAATATCTATGGAAATTAAGGGTATTATTTAATATCCCATGATCGTACGTGCTATGTGAGAGGTTCACTAAGTGAAGTCCCCATGGAATTTTATTGGGGCATGCTGGATATTACTGAAGATTTATAGAAAACTTTTCCAAACTTGCCTCTCCTTTGTTTTCACTATTACTGAAGGATGTGCAATTTATTTGGAATGAGGCATGCCAGATAGCGTTTGTTAAACTTAAGGAGAAGCTGTCCACAAATCCCATACTAAGAGGATCCAATTGGACCCTGGCTTTTCACATTTCTTCAGATGCTTCTAATACTACCATTGGAGCAGTTTTAGGACAGCAGGACAGTCAAGCACCTTATGCAGTTTATTATATTAGTAAAAAATTATCCCCTGTTGAACTTAATTATACTGTTACCAAGAAGGAGTTATTAGCCATTGTTTACTCCATTAACAAATTTCAACATTATATCACTGGATATCCTACATTTGTGCACACTAACCACTCGGCCATTAAATATCTAATGAATAAACTTGTTACCAATGCCAGGGAAACTAGGTGGCTGTTGTTATTACATGAATTTGATATTACCATTATAGATAGACTTGGAAGAGAAAATTTTGTCGCTGATTTCTTATCTCATTTTACTAACAGTGATGACAATTTTCCTGTTGAGGACTCTTTTCCAGATGAAAATTTATTTGCAGTTTCAGATCACTCCCCTTGGTATGCAGATGTCGCTAACTATTTGGCTGTAGGAAAGCTTCTAGCACATTTGTCCAAAAGAGAAAAGAGGAAAATATTCAACAAAGTGCCAGGTATTGTTGGGTAGACAGTCATCTCTTCTACACAGGCCCTGATCTTGAGATGAGAAGGTGTGTAAGAGAAGATGAAATATTCCATATTTTGAAGGCCTTCCATGATGAGCCTTGTGGGGGGCATTTTGCAGACAAGAGGACAGGACACAAAGCATTGAGAATGGGATACTATTGGCCGACCCTTCATAGGGATGCAAAAATATATGTCTAATATTATGATAGCTGCCAGACGATGGGCTAGCCCAATAGATTAGATCAAATTCCTCTTCAACCACAATTAGTTTTTGAACCCTTTGATAGATGGGCCTTATATTTTGTTGGTCCTATCAGCCCTCATTCCAAGCAGAAAGGCTACATCTTGTTCTGTACCAACTACATGACAAAATGGGTAGAAACTGTGGCTCTGGTGAAGGCCAATGACCAGGCTGTGATCGATTTCTTGTATGGTGAAATATTTACCCATTTTGAGGTACCCAAGGAAGTGGTTACCGATGGAGCACCGCAGTTTGTGTCTCATCAATTCGAAGCTCTACTACGAAAGTACGATATTTAGCACCGTATAGCTTCACCTTACCATCCCCAAGCCAATGGCCAGGTGGAAAGCACTAACAAAGTTATTGAAGCTATCCTTACCAAGAAGGTCAAGAGCTATCATATAGATTGGGCTGATAGACTTTTGAAATCATTGTGGGCATATCGTACTACTTGGTGCAACACTATAGGTTTCTCTTTTTATGACTTGGTGTATGGGAAAAGTGTTGTCTTCCCGATTGAATTTGAAATTAATACTTTGAAGACAGCTATGGAGGTAAACCTAGATGTAATCGAAGCTCAGAAGAAAATATTGAATCAATTGAATGAACTTGATGACAATCGTTTAGCTACTATATATCAGACAGTATTAATCTAGCAACAGAGATCCAATTGGCATGACCGATTCATCAAAAAAAATTCTTCTACAAGGGAGACTCAGCATTATTATATGATTCAAGATTCAAAAGGGTCTTCAAGGGTAAATTATGCATAAGATGGTTAGGCCCATACCTGGTAGACAGAGTATTTGATAATGGTACGGTTCGCCTAGTAACCATTGATGAGAATCATGCACCATTATTTGCTAATGGTCACAGACTGCGACTGTACCATAAGCCCATATCAAAGGACACATTCACTTCACATATTCCAGTTGATCCAAACTACCAATTAGAACAAACACAAGAATTTTTTTCTACCCCTGTCAATCCTTAGTTAATCGTTGTAAATCTTACGTGAATCTTTGTACATAAATAAACTATTTTTTCTACTGCTATCGTTATCTTTTTGTTTCGCACTTGATCCATTTTTTTTTATAAATAAAGTGTGCAAGGCCGTGTCTAAGGAAAGGTGGTCATCATCGGGCATGTTGACCAGGGTTCTCCTTCTATAACTTCCTACACCAGAAGGAAACTCGTTGAATAAATCTGTTGCAGCTGCAACACCTTCAAAATCAATCTTTTGCCTCTTTTCATGCAGCTGCAACACTGTCAAACTTTTTCCTTTATCCCATTCTATGTAGTTACAACACCGTAAAACTTCTACCTTTATCCCATTCCGTACAGCTGCAACACTGTAAAAATTCCACCTTTATCCCTTTCGTGTAGCTGCAACACCATAAAAATTCCACCTTTATCCCGTTTCGCGCAGCTGCAACACAGTAAAAATTCCTCCTTTATCCCATTCCATGCAGCTACAACACCATCAACTTCCGTCAGCTTAAATCCTTTTTCTTTTTCTAGAAGCTGCGACACCATTTTACTTTTGTCTATTTTCACCTTTTTCGGCAGCTACGACACCATTTTACTATTGTCCACTTTCACCTTTTCCGGTAGCTACAACACCATTTTATTATTGTACACTTTCACCTTTCCCAGAAGCTGCGACTCCACCACATTTGGCTGATTTTTCTATAATCCAAGGCCGCAACTCTGCTAAACTGTTTGATTTCTCTATGGTCTGCGGCTGTGACTCCTCTATTATTGGCAAAAATCTTTGCAACCGTGGTTAGCGACTCCTCCAGATATTGCTCCAATTCCTGATGCCACCGATTATGATTTATACTTCAACATTCATCATGTTTCTGACCAATTTGACACAATGGTTTTGGTTCACCGATGGAAAACATCATTACAGCATCCCTGTAATAATAATTACACTTAAATGGCTGCACTTCACACGCTCTACTATTCTCCAAAGGTCACCATCCATCGCATATTTTCGAAGGTATGGTTTTATTATCTACTTGATTAAGTATTAACTGGATCTAACAATATTAATCATACATTCCTTTGTGTGCCCATTATTACACCTCCATATCGTTAACCATCCACTCATGTGACTTAATGACTAATTATGTTACCTGATAATCACCACCTTTCCTAATTTGGGATAAATTCCAAATAATCCGCATGCTCTGAAACTTTTCGAATTTACCCAACTCCACTCTCAGTTGTTCATGCATACTCTGTTCTTTAACCTCCATTGTCGGGATTTATAATCTGTCGAAATGCAACACACTTCTAAAGGCAAACAAACATGGGTATTCCAGCTCGGCATGAACCTCCAAACATGCAAGAAATCAGAAGAAATGCTGAATTTTTCACTATTTTTCAAGCTACGGGTTGGACTAAATTCTTCTAATGTCTGAATGGGTTTCATCATGAGACAGCACTACAATTCTCCTTAAAACTTACATAAACCCACTCATAGGTTTGGGGGTTACATATTGAAGTATCTGAATAAATAGTGGCTGAGGTCACTGGCTTTCCCCAGGTGGTCAGAGCTTAGTTTGGATGAAGAACCCCCAATCCTGCAGCAGTATAGGATCTTCTTAGGGAAGGGGAGCACATTCTTGGCATTCAATGTATTTGAATTGGTCTCTCTCTCTTGTTTATGTGTCGGGTATGGGAGCATGTATGCCTCATAGAGCCTGATTGGTGTGAATTTAGTCTCAACTTGTCTGTTTGCCTTGAATTTGGGCATCTTTTTCTTCCTATACACGGGTTTGTCACTTACAGTCGCGTATACATGCGGTTTCCCCTGGGATTTTCGCGTATACACGCGGGTTCACTGCGCACAGTTGCATATAACCTGGTTTTTACCTTTTTGTGGAAGATAGTGGATTGCTGGGTGAATTCTGTTAGTTGCTAAGTCTCCTTTGGCACTACCTGAGTCTATTAATACCTCTGTTTCTGACCAGAAACGTTTTTTTTAGCCTAAATTTTTTCTTTTAGGAAAGTTCTTGTCATGGCATCTTTGATTTTTTGTTTGAGATTAGTGCATTAGAGTCCTTTTGCCTTAGTGCTTTGCTAGAATGTTGTTTATGTGTGCTTGCAGAGTCTGGGGTGGTTAGAATCATTCTTTTGCTTTTTGTATCTCTTTATTTTCAAAAAATCCAAAAACATTTGCTTATCATCATGCATTGCATTTTGCACTTTGCATTGTACTTGCATTAGATCTAGATTTGCTTTGGAGTAATAGTTAGGACTTCATATAGGGAAATTTGCATGCAGCATTTGAAGAAGAAATTGTGCATTCACGTAGTACGCATACCCTGTTTTCATGGACACAATGCATTTGCATTGATTGTTAGGTGTGCATTTTACTTCTTGTTGCATCATAACATCATTAGTTGCATGACCATATCCTATTTTTGAGTAATAAAGCCAAACTAAAATCAGCGCTAATTAAAATGAATTACACTCTTTTCTTTTCTAGGGTGCACCAACAAGCTTAGGTTTTAGGATCTTGGAATAGTTCATTGAAAGTTAATTCTCCAAGATCACTAAACGAAAACAACTAGGTGTCTGTCCAGGGAGTGTGTGAAATCCTTGGTATAACCAGCGTTCTCAGGAAGCTCCTCTCAAAAGGGAGTCAAGCACTAGGTAGTGTGAGCGGTTGTTGATCAGGATAACCCCTGGTTGGTAACTATGTAGTACCGGTGATATAGCCAGGATTGTATTTGCATCTGGGGGCTCTTTCAGGAGTTTCGGGCTTTGCAACCCTGCCCATACGGTCAATCCCACCTGTGACTGTCCGCCTGAGCGTTGATTATATTGAGGTGACCTTAGTGACCTTACCTAGGATATCGAGGGGGTACGTGTAGAGGTTATTCTGCATGTGTCCCGGCTAGGTTGGGGTCGGATAGCACAGTCGCTTTACGCATTGAAGCTGAGGGCCACAATAATTGGTTTCGAACCTCCGCTTGTGGTGACAAGGGTCTCTCAAGCCTCTCCTAGGCGAGACATACCGGCCACATTCGGGAGCTCACTTATCTAGCCCTTGTTTGCTTGCTTTTGGCTGTATATTTTTTAGTGATTGCTCTGTGCATGCTAGTTGGCCTAGGGTTGACGTAAATAGAGAGTCTTTTATTTTTTTTGAGTCATTGTGGAGTAGGGTGCGGTTCCACGCCGTTCATGTCGGTTAGCAGGACTTCCACCTTCCACTTCTCCTCCTCCTTTGGGAGAGGGGCCTAGATTGTCCAGGCAGACTATGTCACACACTGATTCACACACCATGGAGGATCATTCAGAGACTATTCCTGAGCCACCTCTTCCTATTCGTATTAACGATGGGGAACTTACTCCTACATACGATCCCTCACCTAACCTAGCTGAGATCGGTCCTCTTATTTCCCAGATAGGATCTTTGCATGATCGACCTACTCACACTAGGGAAGATTCCCCATTGACCCGTTACCTGTATGGAATGTCGGATGATGCCGAGACTCACTTTGACCCTCCTAGCACTAGCTATGGTAGTTATGTTATGACTGGTTTTCCTATGCACGATTTGACATTTCATGTTGAATCCGACTTTGAGCCTAGCACTATGCCTGGGGGAAATCGCATGCCTTAACTTGCGGAGAGGTTTGGGAGTACTAGTCACATTGCACCTTCCATCCCAGCGGTGGAAGTTCCATCTTATATACCTCCTAGGTCTAGTGTTAGTCATCCAATAGGGATACCAGGTCCTAGATGAGTGACGATAGGCACCAGTACATTTCTTCTTACAGAGATTCCTTCGTCCTCTATTCCGAGTTCTTCAAATGTAAACCCTCCACCTTACTCGTGTGGTCCTTTGAGTCGGCACGTAGCTATGAGTCAGATCTGTACTGCGGTTACTAGACCAATTGTGTCTCAAGCCTACATACCACCCGTGGTTTCGGGAGGTTATGTTCATGTCTCTAGAGGTCATATTGCTACTTCCACGACATATATCCCTACTTCCGGTATGTATATTCCTACTTCCGGAACGTATCTTCCTACCTATGGAGTGTCCCATGGGGCATCGCAAGCGATGACCTATGGACCCTACTATGGGACGCAATATGGACAGGTCGCTCCACCTTATGGAGGCGGGTATTCACAACCTGCTTATTCTCCTAACTATGGCTTTGTAGCTCCTACTAGTCAAGGTCCACCTCATTATGCTACTTCCACGCCACCCTATACGGGTCATACAGGAGGAGGTCACTATGGCCAAGGTCATGGTGGTAATCAATCCTATATGAACCAGGGAGCGGCCCATAGACTTCATCATCCTAGGCTCCCTTTCCTCGCGACACTCAATTTACCTGACTTATCGAGACTTACGAATGATCATGTGGCTCATGACCCGGCTTGGCCGGCTGTCCCTACAAAGCTTTTTTCGGACATCCCTAAGTTCAAAGGAAAACCAGGAGAGGATCCGAGTGAACACATTACGACATTCCACCTATGGTGCTCTCCCAATTCATTGCATCAGGACTCAGTCCATTTGAGACTATTTCAACGCACCTTTACAGGGCCTGCGACGAAATGGTATATAGAGTTACCTAGGGGTGCCTTTACTTTTTTCGACGACCTTGCGATGACTTTCCTTAATCACTTCCAGCTACCAGTGCGCTATGATGTTGGTACTGAACTCTTGTCGAAATTTCGGCAAGATAAATCCACCCATATTTATGACCATATTCAGGAGTGGCGTAGAAGGAAGAGATTAATTAAATCCTTTATACCACCGGAGTTCCTCCTTGAGTGGTTCCTCAAATATTTATTGCCATATATCGCGAAGGATGTTTACACATCCGGAGTGCAGAATGAGGAACAATAAATCTTTAGGGCGCAGGAACTAGACTTGATCTATGCTTAGTCTGGTTTGTTATATGAGATTATACCCAACGCTCCTTGTTCTAGTTTCGATCCCAAGGTCAAACCTAGACCACATGCCGATGGCATTGTGGGTAGCGCAAGTAAGAAACCTGTAGGTTCGGTTGTGAAACAAGTTGCTCAGTTGTCAATCAACCAATCTGCCTTGGGACAAGCTACGACTTCGTCTCATCCTTCCCAACCGGTGAATGTACTTGCTGTGCAATCGTCCGACCAGAAGGGTAACCAGCAACCCAGACGGAATAGAAAAAAGGGTAAAAATAATAATAAAAAGGGTGGGAATAAGAATGAGAATGCCAACAATAATGACAAGAACAATAAAAATGCTGGGGGGAACAAGCAGAATAAACGTAAGGTTAAGTTTACTTGCAAGCTATGTAAGGATGATCACCTCACTTACTTGTTCCCTAGGATGGATGAAGCTTCGAAGTTCATAGCATAGGGCCTAGCTGTGTTAACGAACCCTTTACCGCATAACCAGAATATGAACTCGAAGTCCCATGATCAATCTAGTGATGAAGATCCACTTGAAACTAGTGGTCGTGGGTGCATTAATATGGTCCATGCTGCGAAAGTTGTGACGCGTGCGAAAGATTATACTTCGTCACAACCCAACCCGGGCAAAGAACCTGATCCACCAGGAACCCCTTTGCGCATTGAGAAACCTGCGGATAAACCTAAGGCTTCACCTCACATTCCTAAGGGGGTACTTAAGCATTTGGGGCATAACCCAAATTCCCGAGCCGCCCAGAATTATTCAGTTGTCGAGGACTTCGGCCATACTCCTTGTGCGATGTCTGCATTGGAAGTGCTTCAGAGTTGTCCGTCGCAAAGGAAGGCTTTGCTTTCCGCTCTTGGTGTGAATGGTGATGATTCTTCCTCAGTGATCAAATTTGAAACCGCAGGACATCAGCCTCGCTTTCCCTACTATGTTTCCCTTTTGGTGCATGTAGAATGTCTTAATATGATCGTCAAGCGTACTGTGATTGACGAGGGCGCTGCTGCTTCTGTGATGTCTTTGTCTTGTTGGAAGGGTCTTGGTTCTCCTGAGTTGTCAAAATCTATGACCATGTTAACTGCTTTTGATGGGAGAACGTTTAGGCCACATGGTATCCTTCCTTCTCTTAAAGTCCGTTTGGGAGGGAAGACCATTGCGATAGAGGTCGAGGTGGTTGATGCGCCCCTTGACTACAATCTCTTACTGGGAAGGAACTGGATGTATAGTATGCAATCCTTTGCGTCTTCCGTATTTCGCGTTGTATTCTTTCCTCATAATGGGAAGATTGTAACGATTGATCAAATGGAATTCAAGAATCCGCCTGTTAGTGCATTTTCAGAAGCTTCAGTTCTTAAAGTTGAACATTCCCAGCCGAAAACTGGGAGTGTGGGTGTAGGCATGTATCCGTCCCTCGTGGGAACCTTTAGTTGTCCTGCACCCGTCCTAATGATAGGATCTAGTTTCTATGGTGCTTCGATGTCTATGAGATCGGTGCCTTTTCGCACAAGTCATATGGGAGATCCTTGGATTCTTCCTTCACCGAGTCCTTCGAGTGAGCCCATTGAGATGAGCGTGCCATTTCCTGTAGTCATGATAGCTTACCAAGCTAATCTCCAGTCTGCTGCAGATCCTTGTTCTTCCTCTTCGCAGACGGAGGAGGAAGACCCCTATGTGCTGCCGGCATGGGCAGTACAGTCTTCTCATGCCCATGATTTCCTTGATACGGTTTTCCCTTCAGATGAAGCGATTATTGAGGCTATGTCGGGAGTTGAGCCACCATGGGAGGAACTTCATCAAAGATCATATTTCCTTCCAGAGCTTGACCTTTTGGAGCATGAGGATTATAGGGAGATTCTTAGTCAGAAAGTTGGTAGACCCATGATTCCATTAAGCTCTCCTGGTCAGATGGCTGATGGAAACATGGCGAACATATCGTCAACTATTCCTATCAACATTTCTCGCAATCCTGGTACAATTGAGAATTTCTACATTGTGGCGAATTGTTCCCAAGATGAGATTCGAGAGTATACTAAGCTATTCAAGGAATTCCATGATATTTTTGCTTGGTATTACGATGATATGCCAAGTATTGACCCTCGGATTGTCGAACATGAGATTAATACTTACCCCAACGCTAAGCCTATTCGACAGCGTTTACGCGCGGTAAATCCTAGGAAAGCACCCCCCATAAAGGTAGAGATAGAGAAGCTATTGAAAGCTGGTTTCATCTATCCCGTTCCCTTGACGGAGTGGGTTTCAAACCCCGTTCTGGTGGATAAGAAGTAGGGAGCGATCCGTATATGCACTGATTTCTGTGATTTAAATCATGCCTGTCCTAAGCATAACTTCCCCACACCGTTTATAGATCAGATTTTGGATGAGTGTGCAGGTAGCGAGTTGTTCTCCTTTATGGATGGATTTTCCGGGTATAATCAGATTCAAATTAAACCCGAGGACCAACATAAGACCGCATTTATTTGTCCTTGGGGAACATTTCCGTATCGGAAAATTCCTTTCGGCCTTAAAAATTCCAGAGCTACATTTCAGCGGGCAATGACCTTGATTTTCCACGATCTCAAGTCCATTATTGAAGTATTTTTGGATGACCTCACTGCTCATTCTCGCATGAGGATGCGTCATTCTTATCACTTGAGATTGGTTTTCGAAAGATGGTGGCACTATGCTGTTAGATTAAACCCTCATAAGTGCATCTTTTGTGTGAAATCAATTCGTTTGTTAAGATTTATCGTTTCAAAAGAGGGTATAAGAGTCAACCCTTTGAAGGTGGAGGCAATACTTCAGTTGTCTCCCCCGCAAAATATTCGTCATCTTCAGTGTTTGCAAGGCATGGAAAATTTCCTACGAAGATTTGTTGTCAATTTCGCCAATTTGACTAGAGATTTCATGCATCTCCTGAAGAAGGATACTCCCTTTGAATGGGATGAGTGAGCCCAGGAGTCCTTTGATGCACTTAAGCGAGCCCTAGCATCAGCCCTGGTGATTAGTCCTCCGGATTATAGCCGTGATTTCCTATTATATGTGGCTGCGTCTTTAGATATGATTGGGATGGTTTTGGTTCAGGAGGATGAGGAGCTCCAAGAGCATGTCATATATTATCTGAGTCAAAACCTTATTGACGTAGAAATTCGGTATTCTCATGTCGAGAAGCTTGCCTTGGCTACCGTACATGTGGTGCAGCATTTGAGACATTATATTCTCCTTCGCCAAACCTTGGTCATTGCCCATGTCAATCCATTTCAATTCGTCCTCACACGTAGGATGATTGGGGGAAAGTATAATAAATGGATTGTCATCCTACAAGAGTTTGATCTCAAATTTGTTTCGGCAAAATCAAAGAAATGTTTAATCTTTGTAGAGCTCATATCGGATTTTCCAAGTGAGGCTGAGGAGTCGGTATGTGAAGATACGTTCATTGATGAACACATTTTATTAATCTCAACGACTGACCCATGGTATGGGGATATCATAGCATATCTGCAAATGCAGAGGACCCCTACTCACTTCTCGCGAGATGAATGACGACAATTACGTCACATGTCCAAGAACTGCCTCATAGTGGGAAATACTTTGTATCACCGTGGAGTAGATTCCCTTTTACAACATTTTTTAACTCATGAGGAGGCTGAGGTAGTGCTTAATGATTGCCACGGAGGGGCGTGCGGTGGTCATTTATCTAGGCTTTCTACAACTCAAAATATTTTTAGAGCAGGTTATTTCTGGCCGTCGATCTTCAAGGATTGTATTGAAGAGGTCAAGAGGTGCCACCCTTGCCAGGTGTTTGCACGTAATATGCGCTCAAAGCCTACCCCGTTACACCCTATTATCACCGTCGGTCCCTTCACCAAGTGGGGGCTCGATTTTATGGATTGCAACCCAGCTTCGGCTGGGGGGCACCATCATATTATAGTGGCTATTGATTACTTCACGAAATGGGCTGAGGCAATGCCTACAGTAAAATCCGACGGTGAGACAGCCGCTCACTTCGTATTCAAGCAAATCATCTCTAGGTTTGGGATTCCGAGAGAGCTTGTCACTGACCATGGCTCACACTTTCAGAACTGTATGATGGAAGAGTTGGCATCCAAGTTAGGGTATAAGAAAGAGCACTCCTCTTCTTAATATCCTCAAGTGAATGGACAGGTTGAAGCAGTGAATAAATCACTTAAGTCGATTCTCCAACAAACCATCGCACAAAGCAAGACGAATTGGCATATTATGTTATATCCTGCTTTGTGGGCATATCGAACCACGGTAAAGACTGCCACTGGTTTTTCTCCATATCAGCTTGTTCATGGAGTGGAGTCGATATTGCCGGTTGAATGCGAGATTCCTTCGTTGAAGTTAGCCGTGGAACTCTTACCAGACACTTCACCTTTGGAGGAGCGTTTGGTTCACCTTGAGCAACTCGATGAGCAGCGTAGAGATGCCTTGGTGACTCTAGAGGTTAATAAGCATCGCGTAAAGGCCCAATACGATAAGTCTGTTCGTCCGAGAGTTTTTAGTGAGGGAGACTTGGTCCTTTTGTGGGATCAATCGAAAGAACCCTTGGGGGCAAGGAATTTCAATCCTATGTGGCGTGGTCCTTACGTGGTCAAGCGTGTGTTAGAGAAGGGTGCCTACGAGTTAGTGGATTACGAAGGGACAGTCTTGGTGGATCCTAGAAATGGGCTCTATCTCAAAAAATACTATGCATGATATTTAGCCAAGGCTGTTTGTTGTATATTATTGTACAACTTTTTTGCATAGTTAGGTCTTGTTTATCGTGATAGGGTTTGTGATTAGTTTCCATTTCTTGTGGCAGATGTCAATGGAATATTCCACCTACGTAGGATTCGCGAATGGTGCAAGCCGTCACACTCAACACTCAACCTCAGCTGCTTGGGTGATTTATACTCCTATGGGTCATGTACTGTCTTCAGGAGGTGTATGTCTATGGCCATCTTCCAACAATGTTGCCGAATATAGTGTTGTTATAGAGCTTCTACGGGACACCATTTCGCATGGTGTTCTCTCTCTTGAGGTACGTCTTGATTCAGATTTGGTAGTGTCACAGCTCAATGGTTTGTACCATGTTAGAGATCCGACATTATTGAGGAGATTCTTACGTGTGAGATTGTTAGAACGGCGGTTTGAGAACATAACATATATGCACATTCCAAGAAATTATAATCAAATTGCTGACTCGTATGCTAACTATGTGTTATATTGGCATTTGTTTCATTCATTATAAATTAATCATAAACACAATTTTTACACATGCAAATAAATAAACCGATAACCATAAAACTTTTTTATATAGATCAAAAATGTGGTAATACATAGTGTCATAATACAAAATTGGGGCTTTCAAAGCCACCATCATATATACAGTAGTACAAAATAGATACACTCCCAGGTGTCTAGTCCCGTGGGGGTGGAAGAGGGTTGTGATCATGATATGTCACCACGGCTCTAGCTAGCCACCGGAATAAACGCACCCATGCGCGTGGTACACCCACCACATGTCTCTGCATAGCCTCAAGCAAGTCCTTGACTTGCGCCATGGGAATCCTGTGAGTTAGTCACATGAAGTTGGTATGGATGCTTTGGAGCGTTCGCTCCGCATCCACACCGGTGATATCGTCTCCTCTTCCCCTTCGTCTATGACGTGGGAAGCCCTCTGGTTGTCATGGTCCCACATCTGCACATGAATGGTATATGTTATTATGTATTGTCACCCAAAAACATGTCATTTTTATTCCATTAATCAAGCAAACACAAAAAAATTAAATACTTCAAAATTTTTAAAAAGAGTAAGGGTCGAGATTCATTACCTATGTCTCCATATGCTGATCCTGGTGGTAATGGCATGTCCGGATCTCCCCGGAAGTCTATCCCTGCATAAGGGTATTCCTCTATGGCAACAATCTGTCATCGCCACCATGGAAAAAAGTCTGTTGGATAAGGGTTGGCCACCCTACTACCCCCTAGTCTGCGCATTGCGTTTGCCCAACGTCGTTGGGCCGGATCTAGAACCCCGTGGAGAGGAACATCCACTCTAGGGCTCAATCCTGGAAGACACTCGAAGAAAAATGTGCTCAAGATACTGCTGAACTTGAAGTTCTGTATCCTACCTGCCTTTCACTCGCTGAGCTGATGTTTCATGTTGCTCAGTAGTGAAGTGCTCCAGTCATAGATGGTCAGTGTCATACACTCCACCGCATAGAACATCAGTGGCCGAGAGGCCTGATGGAGTGATGCTAAGCCTGCTATCCTGCCCAGCATCAGTTGTGTGGCCTTTAGGCCCAACACCTGTATAGCATTGGTGGGAACTTGGCTCCCCACCTTCTCCGTCTCTAGGTAGCAGTACACAGCTATGTACTCATCGATAGTCAGCCCATGACCTAGCCCTCCTCGGGCACGAAGGTTCACCATCTCACCTCGCCGTGATAGACTTGTGATAAAGTAGATATCCTCCACCTCAATGGTAAGGGACATGCCATCTAGCTGGAAGGACTCTGAGTCCAGATCCCAATAGTCTACAAGCATCTATAGTAGTCCTGGTTTGGCCCCCAAGCCACCTAGGCACCAAAACTTGTAGAGTCCGCATATTCTTAGAGCTTCTTGAGCCATTCTGTCAGCCCTTACTGCTTCCTCTACATCACCGTACTCGCGTTCTCGCCACTCTAGCACCATCCTGCATGAGAATTTGACCAAAACGTCCATTAGATTCATGTAAATCTTAGTGCGCGGCATCATACATGGCTATTTTGCAAACAGCCGCATATGTACGTGGTTTCCAGCCCCTTTTCCGTGTATAGCCAACCCTATACGTGGAAAAAGCCTCGATACCCGCGTGGGCCGCAGCGCTCATGTAAGATTGGCCTTTAAAAATTCATTTGACCATGAAAAATTATAAAAATTGTATTGAAATGCAAGCAGAGAACATGAGTAAATACCTGGAAGAATCAGTTGTGAATTCTGCCGGTTGGATCTCCTGGAATTTGCTGTTGAAAATCAGAGCTCCAATGGGTAAAAGTTTCAAATGATTTTTATTTTTTACTATTTATAGAAAAAAATTTAAATATTTGAAAATTTTTACCCCCTTTCCCATAGTTTTGACCATTGCTAACCATTTTGGACCATTTCTAACCTAATCTGTGATGTAGAAGACCATTTTCAGTGTCGTTTCAGCCTTTGGATTGACTCGTTCGTACTGAGCTCAGGTATAATGTTTACACTGGCATATAGGTTAGGTTCACTACCGTTTTCATTTTGCATGACCTTATGACCATGTCACTATATCCTTAGGTACGAACCCACTCTATTATGTCACGGAACCTTCTTGCTGCTATAGAAGTGGCATGATATGAGTGGTAGAGCCTCACCTTACATGGGTACCCTAGTTAGCGCCTTATTTGCATTTGGTGCCCATGCCGATGTTTCCCCTTTAGGGTGTGGGAGTCTGTTGTATAGTATTGCCATGACATTTAGCAAGAGCCTCATACTCCTCTTGATCTTATGCTGGCCATGACCCCCCGGACTCCCTTGTATCAAGTTGTGGATGCATTATCATGAGCTTTTCCTGTGACATTGCATTTCAGCCATATAGCCCGATCTTGTCTCATGTCTAGCCATGCAGAGCCTTTCTTTATATCCTTCACAGCTTGATTCCCTTTTTACCGAGAGGGGATTTTCCCCCAAGTGTCGATATCCTACACATGTATCCTTGCATTGAGCATAGGTATGTTCCACTGCTTGGAACTAGTTTGTTTGCCCTAAATGACACTAGTCTCCTCCTAGTTTGTAACTATAAAGCTAGTTTATTCTTTTTTCAAACTTTTCAAATAACTGAAAAAGACCAAAAAAATCAAAAAACCAAAAAGCCAGACAAGAAAAGATATTATCTTTGGCAGTTGTCGAGTCGTGTCGCCTTCGAACAGAGCACTGTATATCACATCCATTGGTTGGGTTATAGTTTGACTTAGGATCTGTACTCGTTTATCTGAGTTTTATCTCCACCGACTGGTTAAGCTTCCAGTCCCTATGGAGCCTCTATTGATGCCTCCTGCATCATAGAGATGTCCCAGTTTGTATATCGAGTCTATGCTGCCTTCATTCAGTCACCATACGCCGTTATGCTCTTGTTCGAAGGAAGTTGAAACCTGAGTCGGCCATTCCTCAGTTATCTTGACTTTGCATATCGACCATTCCTGGTACAGTTACTGGTTCGTGCACCTTATGATCGAGTTCTTCCACATTATACAGCTTTGCTGAGTACCTCGTGTTGGATGATGGGGGATGCCCTAATGCCCTCCTTCCAGTGGATTTCATCCCATCGACTTCAGATCATTTATTCTGGGATTGGAATCTAGAGTCATTTTGAGTGCCTTGAGACTTGCAGTCATTAGTGGCAGGTTCTCTCGCCATCGACAGTTTTGGGAATACCTCAATGTCCCCTGATCGATGGATTCTCTCAAGTGTTCAACCTCAACACATTTATTCACACTTGTTAGTTTGCACTCTAGTACCTTGATTCCCATTTTCATTATTGGTGGGTGATCTCGCGTCTGTTAACGGTATACATCAATGACTGGTAATCAGACGATGGACTACTATGTTCGACCTCGACACCTCTATTCGCATAGTAGGACATGTACTCATAGCGGTGTGTGTAGAATACCTTCTATATTGGTGGCATCCATTATATGCTACGTCCTTGATCGTGCCAGTGTTCATGAGATTTCAGCTCTCGTGACTTGTTCCAGTATATGTCAGACATTTCCAGCCACTATGGAGATCTTGATCTATTGTATATCTTCAGCCTTTGTGGAGATCATGGTCCTTTGTATATCTTCATCATGGAGATTCTGATCTATGTATATTGTACGTGGAAATGACCACATATGGGTTATCATGTTTCATGCCTGTTCATGGCCATTGTACTCTTATGTATCTGGGACTGCTATATGTATTTGCAGTTATATGCAGAGTTGTATTATGGTATTATGTTGATTGGGTGGCTGGTATTCCATTTGGTTACCTTCATCACTTTACTTCTAGGATGGAATTATAATGTATTTCGGCCAACGTATAACCCCTGTGATCTCATACATTAGGGGGCATCTGTTATAGCGGATTTCACCACACTAGGTGAATCACACATTGTATGGCCTTCCCCTGTCCTGCTGCAGACTCATTAGCCCCTATGGGCCACTTTTTGTCTTTTGATGTATCATTGACCATCCCTAAAAACATTAGAAAAATGATATACTCGGATTTTTCCCCAATAACCACGTACATACACGGGTTTTACCCCTATAGTCGCGTACATCAGGATGTGTGCATAATCCAAATCCTTTTGAAGAGTTCCTTGACTTAGATCCGACTCATTCGACTCCTGGCCTTCCATATAACTTGAGATCGCTCGGATTCGACCCTTGATTGTCCCTTGTGAAGCTATATAAGGAACCCCTTGATACATTGAAAGTGGGGAAGATAAGAGAGAATTGAGAGTATCGAAACTATAGTCCATTGTTGCCAGAACTTATGCTTGAGTCTACATCCCTTTGTCCCTTGGAACACTGTTGTGTTCTTCCCAAGATTGCCTTTTGCTAGTAAGCTTGCTATAGGAGTGATGGCGAATTGAGGTGGTGGAGGCCCAAGTGGGGGATTCAGTTTCTCTGGTTCGCAGACGTGCCGTCAGAGGTTGTCACTTGTAATCTTTGATTCATATTAACATAAATATCTTTTCCTGTCCAGTAATGTGTATTTGAATGAATATTGTATCCATTGGAATATGTCAAATGCTTATACATTATTGATTATATATGCTAGAATAGATCTAACACCATGAAATATAGTATGCTTGTATTGCTTACTTGTTGTTGAGGATGTGCTATAACAATTCAAGCTGAAGATTGGAAAGCTCAACGGGGATCTACTTCAACTGTCCAGAAAAAGGTACGAGGTTCGATCCTTTAGTGTTAGATTTTTTTATTTCTATTGCATATTGGAAAAGATTGATTTCTAGAGTCTAGCTGTCTGTTGTGGTACCCCAAGCCATAGGAATTTCTATCCGTAACAACCTATACTCATGGGTCCTATTCAAAACCAAGAAGAGCCTACCGATTCACAGTTAGGGGGAAATGCAGAGCAACAGGAGGTTCGAAGTCCCTCCAATTTAGTTGGCGGGGGGGGGGGGGGGGGGGAATGAGACTGGCTCAGAGGATCAGTCAGGAGATCAAGAAGAACAATTGGGAGAGAATGTACAAGAAAACCCTGTGGAAAGACTAAATAATAGGGAAACTCTGACAGCAGACACTGAAACTAGAGGAGCATTAGATGTTGCGAGAGTTGAAATCGAAGATGTCAGATCTATGATAATAGAAGAAAACATGAAGGTGTTAACCATTGAATCTTCTCCTAAATGGGTAGGAAACCTAATTAGGGAAGAACAAGAAAATGTCAAAACAGAGGATATCCTTTCTACATCAGCTACAAATCTAGAAGTTCCAGCACCACAGAGAAAAAGAAGAAGATCAAAAGATGAAATACGGGCATCACCACCAATAAGATGAAAAAGAACTAGGTTAGTTACAGCAGCAGAAGTAGCACGGGCAATATGGGAAACCCTAAAAGCACAAATCGAGTTCCCCATTCTTAGACCCAAAGAAAATGATGCCCCACAAGAACCGGCTGCAGAAGAACCTCAAATTGAAGGACTTCTATATTAAAATGTGCTATTAAAGGAGGAAGTACAATCACTCCAGAAGGAATTAGAAAATTTGAAGGAAGCATGCATGAAATAGAGTGAAAGGAAGATGCACACATTGGTCGAAGCTATAGAGCAATTAGAGGGATCATCTCCTGCTGAGGCTGGTGATGAGGAAGAAAGAGTGGTTTTTCCTGTGTGTAGAGAAATCTTTAACCAGTCAGGTTACAAGGTTATAGTTCATGCATTTGTAACACATCAACCCACACCTACAGCTATGGAAGAACAGGGAAAACCTGATGGGAAAGATGTTGAGGATACCCAAGAGAGACTCTAGCAAAAGGAAGTAGCAGATGAACAGGATGTTGATACATAAGAACTAGCATCTTTGAATATTCCTGTTGAAATTTCCACCCAGATCGAGACAACTAAACCAAAGGATGAGGTTATTCTTGATTTTGTTGAAGAAGTTTGCACTGTGACCCCTGATCCTTCTCAGAGAACAAAACCAATAGGGATGGAACCCCAGCCGTAGAACAATGATGAGGTCAAATAGGATGCTATTACATAAGAACCAGCATCCTTGAATGTTCTTGTTCAAGTGGCCACCCAAATGGGGGAAGAAGAAGAACCAATGCCTGAAAACATACTGGAATTCAATGAAGAAATTTTCACTATGACTCTTGAGCTGTCTCGTGACATAGAGATAATAGAAATGGAATCCCAACAGAAAGAAGATGAGGAAGTAAACCAAGATGTTGCTACACAAGAATGAACATCCTTGGAAATTTCAATAGAGACTCTCGGGATGCAACAAGAATCCAACCCTGAAATGGATATCATTCCTGATTTGGATTGAGGAGAGGATGAACAAACACAATCACAATCCACAGGTGATACTGAAATGCTTGAGGAACAACTCCATATGGAAAAGGACATAAAAGTAACTCTACAATCCTAGCAGCATGAAGAAAGAGATGGGTAGGGTTGTGTTACATAAGAACCAATAGCCTTGCAACCCCCTATTTAAGTTGCAGCTGATAATCAGGTAGATAAGGAGACTAAAATTCAGGAGGAAGTTGCTCCACAAGAACTAACATCCTCACAATCGGCTACCAAAGTTTCTATAGGAGAACCCCAAAAAGAGGATGTTGTTACACAAGAACCAGCATCCCCAGAAGTTGTTTTAGGACTACTATGGTTGAAGTTGTTACAAAAGAAATTACAGGAAGGGATGCTATTACACAAGAACAAGCACCCCCAGAAGTGATCTCAGAAGTGTAGGATGTTAAATGTGGCACATTAGGTGATAAGGTATGGACTGAACTTCCTCAAAATTTTATCAATATGGATTCTGATAAGGAAGAACATCCTAAAGAAGAAGAAATCCTGAAGCTTACAGAAGAACTCTCGATCCTGAGAATAGAAGTAAGGAAGTGGAGGAGCCAGGTGGAGAGATATCAGGAAGGGATGGTTTCCCTTGCCGAACATAGAAATACCATCAGGGAACTGAAGGAAAAATGGGAAGAAGAACTCATGACCTAGAAACTCCATGAGGAAGAACTACAGAAGGAGCTAAGGGAGCTAAAAAATTTCAATTCTATACAGGTGGAAAAAGACCAGTTGTATGCTCTTTCTCAAGAATTATTGGGCACCAGAGTACCATCCTCCTCTTACCTTGTGTTTTTATTCGAGCAGTTTATTTGGTTTAAACTAAGGGCTGTGAAAGAAGGGAGGTCATATCAAATAGAAACCTTAGCGAAATTCTTGGAAACATTTCTGGGTAGTGATTTTGAGCTCTAGAATTTGCTGTGTGAGCTTTATTTGCATGAGATGGCTTGTCGTTTGGACCGCCATTTGAATCTTGTTCCTTTCTCAGGCGATGTTTAGTTGAAATATTTTTACTCCTTTGTGAGCAATCACATTCAGTGGGAAAGGTGTTTCCAAACCTTCTGTCACGATGAAGACCATTCTAATCTTTGGATCCGAAGAGAACCTTAGAATCCTTGTCTTCTCCTTGCTCAACATCAGATTTTACTCTCATGTCCCATCCAAACTCGGCATATAATGGAACTACAAGAAAGGGTTATTTCTACTTGTACAAGATAGATTTCCATACATCAACAAACGGATTTGGAAGGTAGTCAGCACATATGGGAGGTTCCCTCTCCAACCCTTAGAAGTAGGGACCCCTACTGTTACAGGAATTTTGAACAAGAACTTTCTAGGATTGAGGGTTATGTTGAATGCATAAGGGAATGTGGGTTAATTGGCTGGGACTAAAATTTAAATTTCCTCTGATCTGGTGGCCAGCAAAGCCGTACAGGGAATATTTCTCATTAACCATGGAAGAAGAGCAGAAGTGTTGGAGATATTGGGTTGTCCATAAGGGATTTATAGAAAGATAAGTAACATCTGAATTCCCATACAACTTTTCTTCTCTCCATGAACGAAGCATAATGCCAGATTCAAATTCAGAATAATGGAGGTTGTTGCATGAGGACATGCAATAGGACAGTTGGGGGGATATGTTGGGCCCATAGATGGCCCCTTTTTGACCACCCTTATCCACCTCTTTTTTCATCATCCTACCCTATTGTGCATGCTAAACAAATGTTTTTCCCTCACTTGGCCCCTAAGGTCATAAAGGTATGATTAATCATTGTCTTATTTTATTAATGCTTAGGATTGTGGTAATCAAGGCTCTACATCTTAAATTATGCTAACATATGATGGTTCTCTAAAGATATTTTGAGATATAGAGAATACAGGTGTAGTGGGCTGAACATGCCAAAGAAGGGATGGACATTCATTGCTAAAGTTGATCGCCATCCATTCCATCGTTGCTCAAAGAACACGGTCCTGGCGTATTAGTCCATGCAAGCTCTACAAGGGTAGCTGTAACATATTACGACAGATTTGGAGGTGACAGTGTGCCACTGCTCAAAAGTAGCTGTAATCTGTGGGATATCTTCTCAATCAATCAGGATCATTATTTTTGGGTCGAATAATAGCTTCCCTATATCTTCTACTCTCATCCTGCCACGATTGTAACAGTTTATTGTAATTGGGTTAGCCTGAAGATCAGAGATCTTCATGGCTGCCCAATAATAGGAAGAGGATGTTATGACTGTAATTATAGAAATATGGGGAACTATTCTAAGCCAGGGGTTGAACATTTAACTAAATTATTGTATCAGTTGATTGAGGTTGCACGACTCATCTGCCATCTCTAATACAAGGAGTTTGATTCAGATCTCGGTGTTTTAACATGTGTTATTTCCAGCATCTTTGTGTGAAGGCTGGGCCCCCCTTCCCACAGGGATTGCTAAGTTTATTAGGTATTTATTCTGTTGTGTGATTTTGTGATAATTTCCTTTCTTCATAGTAAGCTGCAACAGTTATTGATTGACAGTGTGTTATTGGATAAACAGTAATTGCATTTCATGTATGATTGCAGTGGTAATGTGTGTTAGTCGAATGTATAGGTAATTGTCCCTTATGCACTATATGATCGTTGTAACAACCCTGTTCATCCCTAGTTCTTTCAATTGTTGTTTTCGCAGATATTTGCAGTTCATTCCCTTGCTTTTATAATTGCAAAATGTCATTCCTGTACTTTGAATTTCTAGAATAGCTGAATTCAATTTATGTCCTTTGGATTTCTAGAATAACTTAATCAAGATAGTTAGGTGAATCATTAGATGGTTTCGCAATCAGGATTTCATTTTTTACAAGAGTAATCTAGATGTTATTTCTCAAATCTTTAAATTCTAGATTAAGAATTGTAAAAGGTAATTGTGGCTAAATTCTTGAGAAAGTAAATCAGATTAAGTGGATTATGGGATGAGTGTGGCTAAACAGGAAAGTAGGATCATTTACTTATAGCAACTGAATGTTTAGGCATATATAGTGCATATTATCCTTGAAATAAAAGACTTCCCTGGGTTGACAATAAATATTGAACACTCTATATGTTAGCTTTAATTAAATTGCATATATGTTGCCCAACATTTTGGCATCATTGCCGGGGAGGAGAAGTATTAGACACTATCGTAGTTGCATCGAGTAATCGTCTCTATTTAGTCTTCTTCAGTTCTTTTTCCGTTTGCATGATTTGGGTTGCATGAATACAAGAAGGGTACATCGTGATCATCTTATAAATCCCAGAACCCCATAGAACACTAACGTTATAGGTGGTCGAGGCCGTGAGCGAGGTCCAGAATTGGGGAGAAGAACATTCATTGACGATCTGGTTGATAGAACTAATTCTTCTACCAGGGCTCGCTATCAAGAAACACCCATCAAAAGAATCCCTACCAACCATGGAGTGCCATCATCAGGTTTTATAGTGGAGAACACATGAGGAGCTGCAACACCCTTGAATACCCCTGCAGAGGAGGACAGAGTTAGTACTGCAGGATCGGCTGATCAAGATCTTATCTATCACATTAACGGGAAGGTTGTGACAGAAGAGGAGTGGAGACTCTGTATGTTAGCTTTAATTAACTTACTTATAGGTTACCCAACAAATATGATGAATGTACTAATGAAGTAATGTACTCATAAAATAAAATAAAATATATTAATTTTAAGTTTGAAATATAATTTACTTATTCATTATTAAAAATAGGTTTATAAAACTATAATTTTATAATTTTAAATTTTAAACATAAAACTAAATTTATATAAATAAATTATTAATTCTTTAAATAATATATATTGTTAATATAAATCTAGTTTATATTTATTAAAAATAAAAATCAAATTTAAAATATAAATATAAAATTTTATTATTTTTAATTATTTTTTATCTTTTTAATATTTTTTATTAAGATTTATGCTAGATATATAATATATTATTTTTAATTTAATAAAGTTAATGAATAACGTGGTTAAAAAAGTTTAAAATATGTAAACAAATACCATATTTAAATGCATAAATATATATAATAATTTATTGTATTATAATATAATATTTTATTAAAATAAATAAATATGTTTTCAAAGAAAAAGTAATGTTACCTTAAAATTCAAGCCAACAGAATATATAATCATTATTTAATATAATATAACATTTTATTTTATTAAAATAAATCGATATAAGCCAACAATAATATCTAAATATAAATTTATACCAAAAACGTATTGTTAATATTTAAGTATATGAAAATACATATAATATTTTATTTTAATAAAATATATAAATATATATATTTTATATATTAAATAATTAAAAATAAATAAATATTTAATTATTATATTTGTAAACAATATTTATTTAAATATATTTTTAATAATAATAATAAATTAATATACATTTATGTATATTAAATATTTAAAAGCAAATAAAAAATTATCATTAAATTATTTTTATTATAAGATATTAAAGAATTTTTATTTTGCATAAAGATTTTGTCATTATTAATTTATTATTTAAAGTGTATCTTATATATTGAAAACTAATTACATAGTTTTGGTTTTTAATATAGCATTTACTTTTTTGGTGATGTAATTTATTTTATATTGAAATATAAGGAGTACTTTTTGTCAAAGTACTTTAAGAGTATTTTAATACGTTTATATTATATTCAAAAGTGTTATGAGTGTTATTTTCATTATTCGTACTTTTCTTACAACATTGTTATGGTTAACTATGAGTTCTTATTCGCCATTTAGAATTTGACAAATAAGCATCCTTAACTCAACCAATGCCACCTCAACTATTATAGATGATGTCATTCTCTAAAATGTGATTGTTTTTTATAAAGTTGATTTTGATGGTACATTTTTTTTGAGGCCCAATTTTTACCTCAAAATTCCCTTAATGATGTGTCCTCTCTACCAATTGATCTCTCTTTTATAACTTTAGGTAATGTGAAAACCCTAATTTCACTTTTACTTTAACTAGTGGTAAAGCAAAAACCCTAATTTCACTTTCACTTTAACTAGAGGTAAATAAAAAACCTTAATTTCACTTTCACTTTAACTAGAGTTTCACTAAAGTTAATTTAGATCACTTAAATTTAATTTCCAAAGTAAACTTAGGAAAAGTAAATTAAATACAACGGGTTTCCTAATTTAAGTCTTTTGCATGCAAAAACACATGCATGCAGGAAGACCTTCCTTGTTGCTGCTAGGTTAACACCCCCTCCAACAAGGAAGGGATTTGGTAGGAAACCCCAACTTATCCCTGAACTTCACAAAACTTTGTCTGCAAAGTGTCTTGGTGAAAATATCTGCCACCTGCTCATCTGTTTATAGGTACTCCAACCAAATGGTTCCTCTCTGAACACAATCTCTCAAGAAGTGGTATCTAATGTCTATGTGTTTTCTCCGGTCATGGAACACTGGATTCTCAGATATCCTGATGCCACTATGATTATCACACTGAACTATTGTAGCCTCTATCTCACACTCGAACAACCCTGCAAGTAACTTCCTCAACCACATACCCTCACAAGAAGCCATGATGGCTTCCATGTACTCAGCCTCTATCGAGATCAATGCAACTGACTTCTTCTTTATGTTGAACCAAGAGTCAACCCCTAATCCAATGCTCAAACAACAACCTGAAGTACTCTTGCGTTCCTCTACACATCCTGTCAAGTCAGCATCTATGAAACCTTGTAATTGTACACTTCCCCTTCTCTCATAAACCAATCCATACTTCATTGTACCTCTGATGTAGTGAAGTATGTGCTTCACAGTTGTCCAATACACTCTCCGAGCGTCCACCATGAACTCACTCAAATATTTGACTACAAAACTGATGTCTGGTCGAGTATTGGCCAAATACATAAGCAATCTGATAAGCTGATGATACAAGGTAGGATCAAATCTATCTGACCCTGATGCATCAATCTTCCTCCAGTTGGAAACTAGAGGTATGGCCATAGGCCTTCAGTCCTCCATCCTGAATCTCTTCAATATCTCTACTGCATACTTCCCCTGTCCAATGAAGAAGCATCCATCTCTCTGCTAAACCTGCAAGCCCAGAAAGTAGTGCATTAGCCCAAGGTCTTTCATCACAAAATCCACTGAAAGGTTAGAATTGCAGTCTCCAATCAGGCTCTCATGTCCTGTCAAAAAAGGATCATCCACATATAGGATCAGTATGAGAGGCACTTCATATGTCAAGAAGTATAGGTTGTGGTCAACCTCACTTTACTGAAAATCCCATCTCATGTAGATAGTTGTCAATCCTCGAGTACGATGCTCAAGGAGCCCGCTTGAGCTTGTAAAGATCTCGATGCAGTATGAAAACATGTGTCTCCTTGTTCTCCACATCAAACCCCTCTAGCTGCTCAATATACACCTCCTCCTCTATCACTCCATTGAGGAAGGAAGTCTTGATGTCCATCTGATGGAAATGCCAACCCATCTCAGTTGCTAGTGAGATAGTGCTCTGAATGGAAGAATACTTGGCAATAGGGGCGAAGGTATCCTCATATTCAACACCCTCCTTCTGTGAAAACCCCTTTTCTATGAAGTGAACCTTGTACTTATCCATGCTTTCGGATGCTGTATTATTCACTTTGTAGATCCATTTGAATCCCACCACCTTTTTCCCTTGTGGCCTCGGCACAACCTCCCATACCTGGTTTTTCATAATGGATTCATACTCCTCAACTGTAGCCTCCTGCCACACATCATGTTGTGAAACCTCCCCAAATATGGAAGGTTCAACGTTTATTAACTCGGTCATCAATTCCATGTAACTAAGCATCTCTGGTGTTACACTTCGTCTAAAATATCTATGTGGAGGATCTACCTTCCTAGAATCATGCACTATGTACCGAAACCACTTAGACCTTGGCCTAGTGTCAACCTGATGCAGATGTTGGATATCTGTCTCCTGCTGCAGCTCATCCTTCAAGTCAATGATGGAAGGATCCTGTCCACCTGACTCCATTTGACCACCATAACCTGTGCTCTATGTCTGTATCTGTACCTATACATTTGGCTACTCCAACTTGACCCCTGAATCTTGTGTTGGTTGATGCTCTGCTGGTAAGTCCATAGATATTTGTAAGGCATAGTCCTCATCAATCTGGAAATTGCTTCTCACAATGATTCTCCTGTGAGAAGGAATGTAATACCTTTGAAATATCACTGTAACCAACAAGTAACCCCTTCTCTCTAGAAGGGTCCAGCTTCTTCCTATTATCAACATGAACATGATAATAGCAAACACTGTCGAATATGTGAATTTGACTCACATCTATCCTGGTTCCTATGAAGACCTCCTTTGGTGTCTTCCTCCCCAAATTTGTGTGGGGACACCTGTTCTAAATGTACGTTGCAGTCATGTATGCCTCGACCCAAAGGAATAGTGGCAATCCCTAATCAAATAGTATGGCCTTGGCTGCTCCAACCATAGTCTCATTCTTTCGCTATGCAACTCCATTCTGCTATGGAGTATGGGGCACAGTTTTCTCCTTCTTGATTCACTCATCAAAACAATACTCCACGAACTCATTGGAAGTATACTCACCCCCATTGTATGTCCTCAAAACCCAAATATTCTTTCCTATTTGGTTTTCCATGAGATTTTTGAACTCTCGAAACCTCTCAAAGACCTCAGACTTGGTCTTAAAGAAATATATCCAGGTCTTCCTGAAATAGTCATCAATGAAGGTTATGCAGTAATTGTAACCACTAAAGGAATGGACACTAATAGGTTTGCATACATCAAAATACACTAAGTCCAAGAGCTCCTTAGACTCGTGCTCACTCTGTGGGAAAGGCTTCTTGATGTTCTTCCTCAAATAACAACCCTTGCAGTGGGTATGCTTTTCCTCCTATACTTGAGGAAATCCAATTACTGTCTGTCTCAAATTATTCAGTGGTCCATGGTGTAAGTGTGCCATCCTCCTATGCTACAACTCACCCTGACTGCTGCTGCTGCTGAATTCCATACCTTTAGTTAGGGTAAATGTTTCTAGGATATATTGAACATTTTATCTTCCCTAAATATACCATTAGAATAAAACAAGACATCATAGAAGATAGGAATATGTGTAAATGTTATAGAAACCCCCATTTTCACCCATGTACTAGCACCTTTCCTTTTTTCTTGTCTAATAGATCTGATCAAACATTTCTGTTACTAATAAAAAAACAGATAGTGGGAACCCTTACCTTAAAACCCTGGTATGTCTAAATAAATAAGAGGGACAACCATTTATGATAAAAGGATCATGCAATAGAGATACCTCTGAAAGATCGATTTGACCACTACTAAGCTAAAACTGATATGTAACTACATAAAATATAGGTACAAACAACTAGTTTTATCATATGCACTTGAAAATATATATCTACCTTCATAACCATTGTCGAGATAAAAAAAAATCTTAATCATATGAAGGCCTTCTTGACAAGATTAATTTGCTCATAAATCTTTGTGGCTACCAAAAATGAAAAATTGTTTCTAGGAAATAACATCTAAAAAGAATCATTTTAATCTTATTGCAAAAATCTTTGCAATAATCTTGTATATACCATTAAAGAATGAAATAGGTATAAATTCATTGAATTATGTTTTCTTCAAATTTTTAGATATTAGTGCTAAGAAGGTAAAATTAAATTCTCTTAACATTTACCACTTGCTCATACCTTCTACACCACCCCGAGGATATCATCCACCATAAGTTCAAAGAAAACAAGATACACTTCAAGTGGCCAACCATTAAATCATGGACTTGTTTCCTTCTTAAAGGAACAAAGAACCACCTTTAACTCCTCTTTTGTAACTTCTTCCATAAGATATTATTATTATCATAAGAAAAAAAGCTATGAAATCAAATACTAAGCTTCAAAATCTCTACAACATTTCTTTCTGTAGAATCTTTGTATAGAGCATTACAATTTTGAACTCCTAATTCTGCTATTTCAAAGAAGCTCCTAATAATTTCCCCTTTTCCCTTTTTAACTTCCTAGATTGTATTTGTTTTCTTCCGATGATTGGGAAAAATGTGGAAAAAAATTGTATTCATGCCAACCATTTTGATCCATCTAACCCTCCTCTTTAGACACCAATCTACTTCCCTCAATTCAAAGAACTTGGTCTTTATTGCCTCCGTCTCGTTTATCCTTTCTTTGTTCTTCTCATTGAACAAACCTAATCCATGCTTTAGATATGTTATTTCCTTCTCTACTAATATTAATTCTTTATCGATATGTTTCTTTTGTTTTTATCCCAAGGGACTACTTTTCTTTTTAGTTCTATGATTGATGTTGCAAATTGAAAACTCCTTAATTTATGAGATGCTAAATAATAATGAATCAATCTATTTTTCACCAAGTTAATTAAAGCTTCATTATCCAACAATGATACACTAAAATTTAATGGGATTCTTGGATTTTGATCTTGTATTTCCATTTTTAAAAGATTGGAAGCATGATTTGAAATACCTTCAGCCTCAACCCATGACCTATACTTCTCCAGTGATGGAAAAAAAAGTCTCCAAGACTAGAAAGTGATAAGGTTCCTTGGAAACACCAATCTCCCTTTATTTTTTATGCCACCTGATAGATTGATGTTTAATGTGTCTAGTTCAATTAGTCCTACATTTTTATGTTTTGTGTCTAAAGTATTCTGCCATTGCATCGTGTCAAACATCACCCCCCCATACTTCTGCATGACTCATTGAAAAATTTAGATCATCTCCAATAATAACATTCTCACCTTTGATATAATACAAACTAAAAATCTAACCACAATCTTCCTAGTGGGATTCATAAGGTACTTAACAATTTATGATTAAACATTTTCTCTGAAATATTTTAAAAATAACTTAGTTGAGACAGATGAAGCAAGTATAAATAAGTTCAAAATACAAAATTAATTTGTACATAATTTCAAAAATTCCCCCAAATTTTTAACATCAAAGGTCAAAAAATCCTAGTCCCTCAAACAAAAATAAGCATGTGCTTTATCCTTTCTCCATCCCCCATTGTCCATTATAGGACAATGCCATATGACTTGTAAGTTTCTACTTGTCTATCAAAGGAAAATCTTTTGCAGGGACTACTAACACCTCTAATATTCAAGGATAAAATGATAATTTTTAACCTACTATGCAACTTTTCCTTTGTTTATTGAATGAAATATTTTGTCCTAGCCCTAGTACTTGGTGATTCTTTTATTTCATCACTACCTAGTTTGATCTCTCTTGATATTTCCTTAATTTCTATATTTCTATATTTCTATGTAATATGAGGGGATATATTTTATTTCTTTAAGGTATAAATAGAGACTCCTATCTCCATGACCACCCCCTCGAGGAAGATGTAGAGGTGTGTATATTTTTTGGGCACACTAAAGGAGTAGGCCAAGAGGTTTTGTTCTTGATATCCAAATTACAAACTTCAAAAGGGGAACACAAGTTACATGTAGTATAAATTTATTTACCAAGAAACACTTAGTTCATTGTATCATTCCTCAATATAGTCTCCTTCCCTACCCAAAAAATCTCCTCTTCCCATGGTGACTAAGGGTTTTCCCAATGCAAGGTTTATTTTTAGCATCTCTTCCTTTTGGTGCCTTTGTCTTGAAATAAATATCAAATGCAAAAGATTCACACTCAATGTTAGGTCCCATTATTTTTTCTGGAACCAAATTAGTCAATGATTCTTCAACATGAAATGTAACCTCTATAGGATATTTTTAGAAATAGAGACACTCCTCCAACCTACCCTCATTTTCTCTAATTGAATGTACTTCATCCTTGTTGGAATCTGTCATACAATGACCCACTCCTCTCTCAAATACTAATTTTTGGTTTTCCTTTTTAGGATTATCTTCATTAATTAACACCTCAACCACTTTGGGATCTGGATTTTTATTTCACTGAAACTTGTGTGCAATTTTTTAAGCATAGTTTTCCACTATGTATCCAAAATTTGGCCATGAGTATGACTTCCAACCACAATATCAAGTAAATGAGGCATTCCATCCTTTATATCTAGATCAACTTTCTCTCATGCCACATCACACATCTGTAAGGAACCTTGACATTGTTCAAAACTTGGTTACGAGTATAACTCCCAAATACAATATCAAGTGAGTTAGGAAATCCATACTTTATACCATCTCAACCCGCACTTGTGCCACTCCTCAAATAACATTTTATTTAAAGGATCAATCTATATCAAAAGTTTTATCAATTATATTACTCACAACTCTCAACAATTTCTCCGAACAAAACTCAAACAAAAGGATTGGAAGTGCCAACTTCTTCATAAACAATGATACCTATCCTTCCTCTTTTAAAAAGATGGAAATATGGGTGATATTCTAACACATAAAACCATGCATTTTGTATGCACAAATTAAAGTTATTCTCATAAATTTATGTATCATGAAATTTCTTGATCAATGCCTACTAAAGTATTATAGAGCTTGTTCAACTCACAAATCTTCTGCTAGCACTATATGAATTATGTCATGATTCTTCATTATTAGCTTACACATATTACTCCTTATAGGCTCTTTTGGCTCCAAGTTATGTGATTTATTCAATAACCATCAGAAATAGACCAACAAAACTAGCACCTCATAATACTGTAAATTGAATCTCCTTTACAAATTCTAGAGGAATCAATACTAATATAATGCCATCCTACCTAATTTCTATTGCATATACCTACTCATTTACATACAGGAGGAGAAATTGTCAAGGGCTTGTCTATATTTATCTTATTTATTTCTCCACTACCCTAACCTCATATTATCGTTTGGATCCGAAAATGTAAAAAAAAGGATAGAAACATAAAAACAATATATGTTCTGCAACAGAGATAGACCCTTGCTAACAAGTTAGGATACAATGGATTTCAACTTCAATTTTACAATAAAACAAGTACCCAAAACACTTATATATTTTTTATTATCATACATTTATAACATAATATAATGGAAATCCTATCAAGAAGTCATTAAAAGAGATCTTACCTTTTATCGATGGAGGTATTACCTGGTTGTGACAGGTCATACATATTAATATATTAGCAAGAAATGACTAGTCTGTAAGTTTTAGACCTCTGTAGAGAAGCAAAGAATACATATTCTTTAAGTAAAATAGAAATTACACCACAACATTCACACATAAAACACAAATATTTACCCTGAAAACACTTAACCGGAAAAACCAACAAACTGTGTAGCCACACCTCCTATTTTCTCATTATCATTATGAATCCCTCACAATAAAAAATATAGGTTTTTATTTGCATCCAATATGCTAATCCATTAGCTTGGATTAGAAAATAGACCCAAATCCATTAAACTAGGATTAAATTACATTTTTTTTGAGAAACAACCCAAAAATAGCAAAAAAAAACCCTAAAAAATTGGGCTCATTATGCTTGCATAGAAAATGGCCTACTGACTTGTTTCTATGAAGGTTTCGACATGAGTCTTTAGGAGAACCACTAGCAGGTGCACCTCTCCCCAGACACACATGCAAAGAATATAAAACATACCCAACATTCTCCCACTTGTTGTTTTCTTTTGCATAACAATGAGTCATGTACTCATAGGGTCACAGGTTCAAGGAATCAATGCCCATAGATTCTATACACCAAGATAACTTCACTCTATTGACAGAATTTGTTAATGAGTCTGGAACATTCTTCAAGGTGTCAATCTTCTCCAACAACACCTTCTTGTCTTGAACCATATCTCTCACAAAGTGATATTGCTCATTAATATGATTTATCTTAACATGATAAGCATGGTTCTATACCAAGAATATTGCAGTTTGGTTATCATAATCTAATCTTATATCTTTATGTACAAAATCAATGCTTCAACAGAATCTCTACAACCATACTACTTATTTGCTAGCATGTGTGGAAACCATGTATTCAACTTCTATAGTTGAGAGTGAAACTACATCCTATCACTTGCTCATAAACCTGATAGCTCCTCCAAATAGGTTAAATACGTACCCACTTATAGATCTTTTGTGATCAATATATCCATCCCAATATGCAACAACAAATCCATGTACATCTATTACTTTGTATTTTCAAGGTCTTCCTTGGTATTAGATTGCATAATATGTGGTGCTGCACAAGTATTTGAAGACCCTCTTTATAGTTGTCCAAATCTATTTACCTATCTTTGACATATATCTTCTCAAAACTCCCACTGCATGAGCCATGTATAGTCTAGTACAGACCATTTCATACATCAAACTTCCAACTACACTAGCATATTGAACTCATGACATATCTTCTTCCTCTTCCTATGTCTTGGGACAGCTCTCTCCAGATAAATTTACACCTATAAGAATAGGGACCTTCACCAGCTTACTTTCCTCCATGTTAAATATCTATAGTATTGCCTTAACACATTTTCATTTATTTAACTAGATCTTGCTATTTACACGATCTCTTCTTATCTCCATTCCCAGAATGAATTTTGTAGCATTAAGATCCTTCATGTCAAATTTGAAGGACAACTGAGAGTTCACCTCCTTTATAAAATATTTGTTGTTTCCAATCAACACCATGTCATCAACATACAACACTATGTTAATGAAGTGATCCCCGATCTATTTTGAGTATACACAGTGATCAATCTTTCTTCTCACAAACCCCAATGCAAGTATGTATATGTCAAACTTTTGTTACCACATCCTTGGAGATTGCTTTATACCATAAAGGGACTTATTTAGTTTACATACCAACTCTTTATTTCCCTTTACTATGAACCTTTGTAGTTTTTTCATGTATATTTATTATTCTAGATCCACATGTAAGAACATTTTCTTCACATCCATATTCTCTACTTCAAGATCAAAAGCATCAACAATATAAACAAGAAATCTACAGAAGTTAATTTTACAATTGGAGAAAATATTTCACCAAAATCGATCCCCTATACTTGAGAATATTGCTACCAAGTGGGATTTGTCCTATCTCGACACTACTTAGCATGCTCCTTTCTTTTTCCATCAGCGTTCTATTTTTCCTTTCAACAACTCCATTATGTTGAGGTGTGTTTGGAGTAGTATTCTTCCTTGTTATATCGCACTTCTTACATAATTCCTTGAATTCATTCACACAAAACACTCCACCATTATCTTTATGCAACACCTTTATTTTATTTTATGATTGATTCTCTACAAGAACCTTAAATTATTTAAACTTAGAAAATAAATCCACATGTTCCTTAAGAAATCATCAATAAATGAAACATAAAACAAAAAATTTCCTAATAATGGAACAGACACATGCCTATACAGATCAATGTGTATTAAGTCTAAAATTCCCTTTTCTCTTGTAGCACTAGATGCAAATATTACTCGATTCTGTTTTCCATATATGCAATGTTCACAAAAATAAACATCCAGAGTGAAATCAATCATACCTTCAATTGTACCTTTACCTTGTAATGCTCGAAGTCCCTTTCTCTAATATTCCCCAATCTTTGATGCCATAGAATTGTCTTTCCTCTTGATGTAGTCTAGGTTTTTTCATATTTACCTTCTTCCTTAGGAAAAAAAAACTATTACATTCATCAATGGTGGTGATTCCCAATAGTTTGTACAGAATTCCATACCAAACTCCCCTAATCAATACCATTGAACCTTGAACCATTTTGCAACCACCATCTCCACACACAATCTTTACACCCGCAACATCCATCTTTCCAAAAAATATCAAGTTTCTTGCTAGATTTGGAATGTGCAGCACTCCAGGTAGACTTATAATCCTTCCATCCTTGATTTTAAGCTTGAATATACCACATCCAATGATACTGGCTATTGAGTTGTCTCCCAAGTACATATCCCCTCCATTGTACTTTTGATATTCATAAAGCCACTCCCTATGAGGGTAATATAACATGGCACACCTAAGTCAATCATCCATATATTACGTTATGAATGATTACCTATGGAAGCCAGGTACACATCCACTCCTTATTCTTAGGAGGTATTTTCTTTTGTGGAAGGGGTATCCTTAAATCCTTTTGCTTCCTAAACATTATTAGACATGAAATCCTTTTTATAGTTTCCAACTTTACTGCATTTGCAACACTTCCTTATTCCTTTTCAAGGGGATTTAGATCTACCCTTCTATTTAGATCTCCGCCGAGATCCTTTATTTTTTTTCTCTCATGGGGATGATCTCTCAGAGACAAGGAATCCATGCTATGATTATACATGGTTTTTTTCCTCATCTCTTTTGATAGTAGGGATGATATTATTTCATCAAATTTTAAGGTAGTTTGACTAGCACTACCTATTCCAACAATTAGTTTTTCTTAGGTGTTTGTGCTAGAAATTGGCCCTAGAGTACTAAGGGAAAAAGCTAGTACAATCTCAAAAAAAATAAAAGAAAAGGGATTTGTTTTTGTAATTTTTTTTGTTTTGAGGGCTTTTTTCACAAGAAGGTAATCAATCATCAAACTAATACAAGCACTGAATCATGAAATAACATTGAAGAAACTGACACATAATTGCATCAAAGATAAAGATAACCCATAAACATTCATAAGAAGAGTACTGGCTTTGTCCACAACATATGAGCATTCACATGAATAAAACTTTAATAAACAAATGAAATCATAAGCTGAGTGGTCAAACTAGCCATAAACAAAATCAATAGATAGGATAATATGGCTTATATTGTATATAAATCAGTCTCAGTCTTCAAAACTTACATGAGAGTCATAGCTTTCAGTTTGAATATACATCCAAAGTCTTTATCTCTATATCTCTCTTAAACAAAATTCGAACCCTACTCCACTAAACGTTTCTCCTTTTATCCTTTACAAAATATAGCAGTTTCATAACTGTTTTACAATTGTCTTTTAGGACTAATCTCGAGGCAGTTACAATAAGTATTTATATGCTAATTTCAAATCTTTAAAGACAACAAACTATTAACCACTACATACATTATAACAAAGTGAAATATTTGACAGTTGGACATTAGGTGGCACTCATAACTGATTGGCTGCTTCTGCTAGCATGACAATCCCTTCCAATGCAAGAGATTTCTTCTTATCCTGAACTTGCATAGTCTCCAGTATTTTAACTCTTCTTTACAGCACTTTATTCTTCTTGTCTAAATCCTCGATTTGCTTGGTTAGATCTTCATCTTGATTTTGTATTTCTCTCTTCCTCTTCAATGCTTCTTTCGACACTGCTATCAATTCTTGGTAATGTGCATTAATATCTTCCATGTCCTCCCTTAATATCTTATTTCTAGTCATAATTTTGTCATTTGATTCATTAAGGAATTGAATTTGTGTCTTATGTTGTTGTAGATATTTTTTGAGATTCTTGACTTCATAATCCATATGCATCTCTTCAAGCAATGTCGAATCATGGTTTAACCACCATGGAATATCTAGCTTCTTGAAAATCAAATCCTCCTCCTGGCTATTCTTCATTGTTTCCTCTGCAAATGAGAATCCTGAAGTCATACCTTGTTCCATAATGGAAGTAGTGTTCTATTCTAAAACTTCATGGCCTTCTTGAACTGGTTTTGGTGAAATTTTATGATCTTCTTGAATGTAATCTTGTTGTGGGCTCAAATTCTCTTCACTTGAAGAATTTTGAATCACTGCAATCTTCTCTTTCTTAAGATTAGGATTCAATATTATTTTCATATTTAATCTGAGCTTATTTACAGCTCTCATCTTTGGCCTCCATCTTGGTCTTTCTAGTTGCATGAGATATTTCTTATCTACCTTAAAATCTAGATCTTGTAAAACATCATCCTTCATATCATATACAAAACATAATATAGCTAAGTCTTCCTATGCACATATAGCATTCTGCTTCTATTCTGTTGAACTAACAACCTCCTCTGGATTTACATTAACTATCTTCTCCATCGTTTCTTCTTCCAAAATGTGTTCTTTCTCATTTTCCAGTGTGTTTTTCTGATCTTCGTTGCCAAGGATTCTAAATCTTTGAAATGAACTAGCTTCCTGAATGTTGTCCTGTACCAAGTCTTCAATTTCATATTTTTTAAATTTCTTAACAAATCCATATTGCTTATTAAACAAACTCTTCTCTACATGATCACCATGTTCGATAGTAAATCATGACCAAAATAGAAAGTGATGCCAGCTTCTATTTTCCTTTTGTAAAACTATACAAATGAACATCTTGATTAGACCATGATGAAATAACAACTAGTTTGTATGATCATAATGTCCCTTGATTCTATTCGACATCTTTTGGAGGATTTTTAGAAGAAAGAATGGAAAATTCATCCTAGATTGTTGGTTCAGGTGCTGTAAAAAACTAACATGATATTTAGATACTGATGTGAACCTTCCATCACATGTGATATAACTCTGTATAATTCCAATTATTTCTCTCCATTCTGCCTCCAAATTTGCTGATTGAACCCGTTTGCTCCATTCTAGAGTTTCGTTCCTCGGCAATAAGAAATCATTAGGGTTAAAACTGAAAGGAGTCTTCTTGAACTAGGCTTCTCCATCCATTGGGATACCGGTGGCTTCAGCTATTAAACCCTCTATGAGCTCTAACTTGAGGGTGTTAAACATTACAGTACTATTGATGATTTTCTAAGCAAAATGATGTGAAACTTCAGCATTAAAACCAGTGATCCTTTTGAAAAAACCAAACCACCCTGCTCCCCTAAACAACTCTGTACATTCTGGGGATTCCGTGGCCCAACTAGTGTTTGTGGGCTCGAACCTATTGATTTTTCCAATATTCATCATCTATTCACTGTAAATCTGTTAATTCCCCTCTTTGAAACTTCAAGAGCCTTCAGACTACGTGTCCACAGCTATGAAGTGCATAACCCCAAACTTGAAGTCGTGGTAGTTAGAATCCCCAACTTCCTCAATGATACCCATAACAGAATTAGTACATGTGTCTAGAAGTCCATGATTTGCTGAATAGGTGTCTGGAAATATCCTAGCATCAACAAATGCAATGATCCATGTTCTTCCATCACATCAACCATGCTTCTCCATGATTTTTGATTCCTACAGTGCTCTAGTGTATAGAATTTGAATTTTGCGTTGCAGGAATACCTCAACATGAAAAAATTAGTCAAACAAGCTCAAAGTGAAAGTTAAACCTTGGATATGAACATTGGAATAAAATTAACTCAGTATTTGAAGACTTTGGACAGAGATATATTACTTAATAAGCCATACAATAAAAACTTGGGAAAAGATAAAATAAATTAAAACCAAAACTATAACATATAAAATAAAAGGTCTTTCAAAATCAATAAAATTTAAACTAAGATAAAATAAGAAAATAAAGAACAAACATTAAAGAAAAAACACATTAAAAACTGTGTGCAATTTCATTCTTTAACATCTAGCTCCTGTTGAAGGATGAAAGCCTACTTGTGAGGTTTCAAGAACCTATAGACTAGTGCCTTCTGCAATCTAAAATGAAACTTCTTGTTATTTTGCAAACTTCCATTGGGCAATTGGAGTCTTTATTCCACCTATCTCACACTGGTATGTAAAATGAGTGAAAATTCTTTCACCTTCAATAACTGTAAAAATGTTTGAGGAATCATGCATTCACTGGATTGGAAAATTCTTCACCTTCCAAAGTCTGCAGTATAACGATATTATTTTCCAAAATATTTTAAATTTTAAAAGGACCAAGCTATAAATTATCAAATTTTCCATGCTTACCCTTCTGATATTTTCTAGCATCCCATCTAAGGACCATGTCTCCAAAAGAAAAATTATCTTCCTTTACCTTCTTGTCAAATATTTCCTTAATATTTGTCCTGTAAGCTTGATCTTTTTCAACTAGAGCTTCACGTTCCTGATGTAATTCAATCAATGCAAAAATTCTTCTTTGAATATCATTAGGCTCTTCCTGAATATCCTGAAAAAACTTGATTACTAGAATACCTAATTGGATTGGAAAAATAGTATCATTACCAAACACCAACTGAAAAGGGGACAAACTTATTTTTTTCTTGGTGGTTATTCTATCTGCCTAGAGTGCATACTTCAACATTGAAACCCAAGATCCCTTGTTCTGATTTAACAATTTTTTAATGCTTTGGATAATATTTTTGTTAGTTGATCATACCAATGCATTCCCCTGAGGGTAATAAGAAGTATAATTCTTTACATTAATTCCATTTTGCTGAAAAAAATTAACCATGGCCTTAGACTTAAAATCATGTGCATTTTCAGTCAACAACTTCTTAGGACAACCAAATCTACTCAAAATATTTTCTTGAATGAAGTTGATGATTACCTTATCAATTGCATTCTGTGTAGGAATGGCCTCCACCCATTTTGTGAAAAAATAAATAGATGTAAGTATCGATTTGTGCTTCTTAGAGGAAGCAAGATTGATCTCACCTATAAAATCTAGACCCCACTGCTGGAAAGGAGTATTTACCACAATGGGTTTCAAAGGTAAGGATACAAGTTTATGTTTTCCAACAAATTTTTGACATTGAATAAAAGACCTTACCTGCCGATAGACATCAGAAAACAAAGATGGTCGGTAGTATCCATATCTTAGAATTTTATAGGCTATGGCTTTCCAATATTTGTGACCTCCATAGGAACCTTCATATAATTCTGAAATGACCTCTTCGGTATTTGGTTTCACCGAACACCTGAGTAGAACTCCCCCTGGATATTTCCAATGTAACTGCTGATTTATTAGACAATATCTGGTGGCCTTCAATTATAATGATCTAGATACCTTGTTATCCAAACGAGTAGGACACTACAAATGCAATAAAAAATGAACTATATCAGCATACCTTTTTTATTCTGCATATTTATCCATGATTTGTTCTTTATATTTTCTTGTTTGCAACTCCTCCTGTATTAGTTGACCTGCTATCAAATGAAGACCAAGGGCTTCACAATTTGAATATGCCAATAGTCTTGCTAGACCCTGTCCTTTTACAAGCTTGGTAGGTATAATCTCCACATCATATTCCATGAGTTTTGCAAGCCATTAACCCCACTTTCCTTCATTTTCTGGCTAAGATATAATTTATTTAATAGAAGCATTAGGAACATAGTCAATAATCTTCAAATGCATAATATAAACCCTAAAAAACTTCAATGCTTTTACTAGTGCACATGTTTTTTCCTCTAGCATCCTATATTTTAATTTTGAATCTCTAAGAGTTTTGCTAAAGAAAGCTATAGTTTGTTATAATCCATCTACATTTTTTTGTAATAGAATGGAAAATATTGTGTCCTGAGATGCAAAAGAGAAAGTAAAAAAGTATTTTGAAAATTTTGGGCTTACCAAAACTGGTGCTTCTGTCAGGGCTTGTTTTATATTCTCAAATGAGGCTCTAGCTTATGCCATCCACTTTACCTCTTGGTATTTCCTTAACATAGATGTTACTCGTTTTATTGTTTCAGCAAAGTTTGGAATGAACCATCGCGGAAAATTTATTTTTCCAATGAACGACTGGACATCTTTCTTACTTCTTGGAAGACTAATTTTCAAAATAGCCTTGACTCTTTCAGGATCTATTCTAATTTCGTCTGCTGAAACTAGATGTCCCAAAATATTACCTTTTCGAACAACAAAATGAGACTTCTTTGGATTTAATGACAGTCTAAACTTCCTACATTTCAATAAATTTTGTTTGAGATGTTGCAAATGATCTTCATCAGATTGAGAAAACACAGTTATATCATCCAAATAAATTACGACAAATTTTTATTTTTCTCCAACGAAATCTATATCGATAGCTCTTTGAAAAGTTTCACTAGCATTCATCAAACCAAATGGCATCTTGTCATACATAAATTTACCCCAAGGGGTAGTGAAGTATTTTTTCTCCCTATCATCCAGATGCATAGAAATTTGATTGTAACGTGAGAATCCATCAACCATTGAGATTCTCTGGGCCCTTACTAATTTTTGCAAAATTTTCTCGATCTTAGGAAATGGATACTTATCCTTCAGTGAAGCTCTATTCAAATTGAAAAAATCCACACATAACCTAATATCCCCATTTTTATTTCATACTAGAACTAAATTTGCCACCCATGATGAATATCTAAGTGGAACAACTATCTTCGCATATAATCATTTCTTGACTTCTTTTTCTATGACTGGGAACAAAGTTGGGTTAATTATTCTCAATTTCTCTCTAAAAGGTTTCACATTTGGCTTCAAAGGAACCTTAGGTTGAATAATGCTAGCATCATAGGTTCTTAAATATTCATAAGACCAGTCAAAGATGTCAACCAACTCCTTTAGTAATTTGATATACTTGTTCCTTTTCTCAACCGAGAAAGATTTAGAGATTTTCATCATCTTGGGATGCTCTTCTGTACCAATGTTACAACTTATAATGTTCTTCTCTGAGGATTTCATGGTTGGATTTAAAAAATTATCATATTTAGAAAAGATCCTCTCCAGGGGAACCAAACCGTTGGCAATAAAGTTTCCCTTCAGCTCAATAATCTTATGCTCAACAATTTTATTTTCTGAATATTTAGCAGTATCATCAACTTCATCATCCTCATCCTAGTCAATCAGTGAATTGTAAAACTCTCAAGTTAACTCCAAGAATATTTTTATTTCCAAATCATCTTCAAAAACTCTCCACTGTCTGATATTGTCTGGTACAGAAGGCCTATATTTGACTTCAATTGGATATTTTAACTGGGTTTGTTTTGGAATTTTGAAGTGTGTGGCTGCCAAAGTGAGTGAATCTGATGTTTGATTATGATTCCTGGGAATGCAATAAATATTGAGTGCTATGAAGAAATTTTCAATCATATCCCATACCTCATTTCTATATACCTTCAAAAAATCTCGTTTTACCTGATATTTTTCCTTCACCTATTGGACAACTAATTTAGAGTCACCATAAATAGAAAGTTGATGAATCCTGAGGTCCTTTGCAGCCCTTAAGCCAAGTATTAATTCCTTGTATTCTATTGTGTTATTAGTAGTCACAAATTAGAACTTATACATCAAACTAATCACCTCTCTACCAGGATAAATCAAAATAATGGCAACTCTTGCTCCTTCCTTGGATGAGGAGCCATCAAAGTACATCTTCCATAAATCATCTTTCTGCTCAACACTAGGTTTGATTGGTGCTTCCTTTTCTACACGTAGCATGCCATTTGTATCCTCATCGCTGAAATGTAGCATACAAGACCCCAAATATTTCTCTACAGCATAAATGTGATGGTTTGTTGGGTTCTTATCATCTATGACAATATAATCATATTGTAATTCCCTATACAATCTTCTATTTTCTCCCCCAAATATAGGAATAGTAGCATATGGTAGATCCATCTACAGTGTACCACCTAATTTATTTTCCCAAGACCTTGAGAGTAACATACCAAACTTAGGAGTGATGTCAGAAACCACCACATCCATAATAACACTCTTCATGGGTAACTGAGTCAAATTTACCAGAAGATCCTTAATCACCCCTAAGGACTTAAAGGATGTCGAATCAAATGCATATAAATCATGGTATGGCTTCGTGATACTCAAACCAAGGGATTCCATGACTACTTTAGGCACCAGGTTATGAGAGGCTCCAGGATATAATAGGTAGTTATTAATCATTTGATCATGGATAGCCAGAGTTATGTAAAAAGATGGAGAAGAATTTGAATCATTTTCAGGCTTATCAAAAAAAAGTGAAACCAAGAATTATTGTAGGGAATTATTCTTGAAGATCCACAGTATCTAAAGGAATATGACTAGCACGTGAACTTAACATTTTTAAAGAAAGATTCATATAACAAGTATTTTTCATCAATCCATTTAATGGAACTGGAATCTTGATCTTACACAGTTCATTTTCAAAATTAAAAGTTTCCACATTCTTGTTAATTTCTTCAATATCTGCTGCCTTGTCTTGGTCACCATGATTTTTTCTCCTTTCCTATGTTTGACTAGGTAACTGCTTGGTAGGAGGAGCTATCTTCTTTTTGGTAATCTAACAAACTTGTTTTGGACCAGATCTTAGGTTACAAGATTTCTTAGGTTCAAATTGACATATACTAGTTGAAACTTCAGGGCCAAAATCGCTTTCTTCTTGATAAATATGTGAATAAAAAAACTCAGAATTATGATAATAATATTTAGTTAGGAAATCCTCTAATGATAACTCACCAAATTAATTTATTTCCTGATTCAAATCCTCATACTGCAGATCTTCACCTTGTTCAACTTCATCTGTTACATTATTTTCAAGTGGATGAGGAACTCTCTGATATTCATTCTCCCTTCTTTTCCTCTGAGTGTCATTATTTCTTCTTTCTCTAGGGATGAATCTAAGATAAAATGGACACCTAAACTGATTAGGATTTCTTTCTCCTTCATCCATAGGTTTATTTGTATTCTTATCTAATTCCATCTTATTCAGTTGTGTAGTTAAAGTTCTAACGAATTTAGTCATCTCATCTATTTTACTTTCTATTGTCTGTGATGTAGAAGTTGGTGGGATCATTTCATTTTTACCCTTTCAGTCATACACTTGATGATCTGAATATTATTTAAGCATATTTGAAGCTAAAATGTTTGATTCCACCTCTAATGCAGCTTCCTGCATGTTCAATAAAGTCATTGACCTTCTTTCTCTTAGATGCAGGGAAAACTCATGATCAAAGGAATTGGAATAGGTTATCTTAGATAAAGTTTCAGAAGGATTAATTTTAGTTGGGATCCTACCATAAATATTATTAAAACGTTTAGATAAGTCTTCCATAGTTTCATCTTTTTTCCTTTTCTAGGCCTCAAATTATTTGATATAATAAGTATGGTCCTTCATGTCCCCCCACTGCCTCATAAACAGATCTTGTAGTTCTTCTATAAGGGTTATTGAATTAGCTGGTAATTCTTGAAACCATTTCCTTACCTCCCCATCTAATCTCTGAACAAACATCCTAATCCACACATTTTTAGCTTCGATATTCTGATTATCCACATAACTTAGAAATGCATCCTAATGTTCTTCAGCAGTAGTTTCACCTTGACCATTAAACCTAGGAAGGTATTTCTAATAATCTCTTCCAAGGAGAGCATTTAGGGGATGGGGAAGAACTAAAGGATCATATCTAGAAGCTACCATTCTATCCATCATGTCAAGAGGCTATTGTCCTGCCATGTTGAAGTTACTTTGGTTTAGGGAAGGAAAAGGATGACTAACATTGCTTGAAATTGGATAAAAAAAGAGTTTACAAGGTCGAAACTAAAATAAAGGAGTCTTACCAGGAACCCCAGTTTTTATTTTTTTAATAGAAAGTGGATAAGTGAGAATTTGAAAGGTCTCAACTAGTGTAGAAGGGACTAACCATGACATATTTTTTTTTTCTCTTCTGATTGAAATTCTGAATATGCAAAAGAGGAGGATGACTCTAACTGATCAGGAATAAACAAAGAAGGAGAAGAATGAGATCTTCAAATTTTTGTAGCTTCTTTCTAGATTTGATTTGGATCTGAGACACCTGAATGTAAAGGAGAATCAGGTTTTCCTCTTGTTCCAATATTTCTAGTAGCCACTGTGAACCACTGTTTGGTGAAAATGTAGTTGGAAAGATTTCTTATTTTGTTCACCTCTCAAAAACAAATCAATAATAATACCCCAGGGAAGATATACTTCACTTCCATTCACTGGAAATGGCACCAAAGATGTTTGTGCAAGAAATTGTCCCTATACTACAAAGGGAACAAGCTAGTACAATCTCAAAAAAAATAAAATAAAAGGGATTTGTTTTTGTAATTTTGTTTGGCCTGAAGGTTTTATTCACAAGAAGGTAATCAATCATCAAACTAATACAAGCACTGAATAATGAAATAACATTGAAGAAACTAAGACTAAATGCTTCAAACATAAATATAAACCATAAACATCCATAAGCAGAGTACTGGTTTTGTCCACAACATATGAGAATTCACATGAATAAAACTTTAATCAAGTAATGAAATCATAAGTTGAGTGGTCAAACTGGCCATAAACAAAATCAATAGATAGGATAATATGGCTTATATTGTATATAAATGAGTCTCAGTCTTCAAAAATTACATGAGATTCATAGGTATCAGTCTCAATATAGATCCATATTCTTTATCTCTATATCCCCTCTTGAAACAAAAATCAAACCCTACTCCACTAAACTTTTTCATAACTGTCTTTTAGGTCTAATAACAAGGAAGTTACAATAAGTAGTTATATGCTAATTTCGAATCTTTAAAGACAACAAAATATTAACCACTATAAACATTATAACAAAATGAAATATTTGACAGCTGGACATTAGGTGGCACTCATAATTGCTTGGCTTCTTCTGCTAGCATGACAATCCCTTCCACTGCAAGAGACTTCTTCTTATCCAGAACTTGCACAGTCTCCAAGATTTTAACTGTATTTGAAAAAAAATTATATTGCTTATCTAAATCCTAGATTTTCTTGGTTAGATATTCATCTTGATTATGTATTTCTCTCTTCCTCTTCAATGTTTCTTTCGACACTGCTATCAATTATTGGTAATGTGCATTAATATCTTCCAGGTCCTCCCTTAATCTCCTATTTGTAGTCATAAGTCTGTCATTTGATTCATTAAGGAAGTGAATTTGTGTCTTATGTTGTTGCAGATATTTTCTGAGATTCTCGACTTCAGAATCCATATGCACCTCTTCAGGCAATGTCAGATCCTGGTTTAACCACCATGGAATATATAGCTTCTTGAAAATCAAATCCTCCTCCTGAGTATTCTTCATTCCTGCCTCTGAAAATGAGACTCCTAAAGTCATACCTTGGTCCATAATGGAAGTATTCTGCTCTTCTGAAACTTCATGGCCTTCTTGAATTGGTTCTGGTGAAATTTGATGATCTTCTTGAATGTAATCTTGTTGTGGGATCAAATTCTCTTCACTTCCCTTATTATCCTCACTTGAAGAGTCTTGAATCACTGTAATATTCTCTTTCTTCAAATTAGGATTCAATATTCTTTTCATATTTAATACGAGCTTATTTACAACTCTCATCTTTGGCCTCCATCTTGGTCTTTCCACCTGCATGAGATATTTCTTATCTACCTTAAAATATAGAGCTTGCAAAACATCATCCTTCATATCAGCTGCGAAAGATAATATAGCTGAGTCTTCATGTGCACATATAGCATTCTACTTCTGTTCAATTGAACTAACAACCTCCTCTGGATTTACATTAATTGTCTTCTCCATTATTTCTTCTTCCAAACTGTGTTCTTGCTCATTTTCCAGTGTTTTTTTCTAATCTTCATTGCCAGGGCTTCTAAATATTTGATATGAACTGGATTCTTGAAGGTTGTCCTATACCAAGTCTTCAATTACATATTTTTTAAATTTATTAACAAATACACATTGTTTCTTAACCAAACTCTTCTTTACATGATCACCCTATTCGATAGTAAATCCTAACCAAAATAGAAAGTGATTCGAGCTTCTATTTTCCTTCTGTAAAACTATACAAATGACCATCTTGATCAAACCATGATGAAATAACGACTGGTTTATATGATCAGAATGTCCCTTGATTCTATTCGACATATTTTGAAGGTGTTAGCATTAGAATTGAACCAAAGGTTGCGGAAGGCTTGCTCCCAGGTAACAACAGAACTACTTTGAAGAGAGAACTATCCTTCTACTCTTCCAAGAGGGATCTCTCGAAAAATATTAACAATGCCAGATAGATATATAAGTGAAACTATAAATTGTTTGTAAAATTGGGTGAAACAAGACACAGAACCATTGGGCGATGGAGTCAAGAAATGTAACAGAAATAAACAAAACTTATGCAGATGATTTCAACACAGAGACAAGATAGCCATTCAATCATAGTCGATTTATAATTATCTGGTGGAAAAGAAGAACATGAATAGACCATTAATACAGAGCGTTGGAAAATGAATTTTGTATTAACTTTAGAAGAAAACTTTGGTGAATATCTGAAACAACAGACGAAGCATAGCATGTACAAATTCCAAACTGTTATACACTTATTTCAGACATGAAAGAAAACATAATGGAAGAGATAAACTAGAAAAACATTCACATGAGAAAGGAAGTAATAGACTGTAATATAAACAACACTTCCCTGTGTAAAATGCTGACCTCAGCTTTGCAATTTTATTAAAATACTCTTGATGGCATACACAACAAAATTATATTGGTTTCAACCCTTTCTCCTTCTTCAGGAGGTATATTTATAGCAATTTGGAATCAAAATTTGTTACAACTGAAGTACATCTCTTAACAAACTCTTAGGTGGCACATCGGCTGGAATTTGCTTGAAATGGATAAACAATGAAATGTGGAATGCATGAAGAAATATGCACGATAGTTTCCTATACTTCCATCTGGTGGGTGATGACTGTACAAAGTTCTCAGAGAGGTGACCATTGGAACGGGCATGCAACGTAGAGAAAAATTCTTGTGTATTATCATTGCCACTCCTACGGATGCATTTTGAATTTGGTCAACCCATATTGCTGAATGATTCTCCATAAATCAAGACCAAGCAAGGTCATGACTACCATGTTGTATGCTTGTTATTTGAGCTTCATTGTTTCCAGGTATGAAGTCTCAGGGACCTCGGTGCATGTGGCTTTAAAATCAAACAACAATTCAAAATCACTAGTCAATTTATCAAAAATGATATTTCTTAACAACGATTGTTGCATGTCTCCAAACTTGTTGTTGTCTAATTGGAAATGCATTAAGCACTCCTGATACTCCTTCTAGGACAATAAAGGACCCTTTTCTTCCTGGAAAAAAAGAATTCCTTTGCATACCAGTGGTTTGAACAGCTTGATGACCTCCAATACTTTGTGCTCAATAACTTCCATTTTGTCCCATACAGTCTCCAACATCATGTGCTTAGCAACTACCTTTATAGCTCCGGAGACAACATCAACCCTATTTGGGATACCGTATTGATTGGCATAATCGTCCGACAAAGAGCTTAGAAAAGTAATGGCATTTTTCGCTGTTGCCAAGGGCCTTTTATGTTTCTCTCCTAATACTGTCAGGACCTTCTTCTTGGCTTGTACGATAGCGCTTTCCTAGTCTTCAATGAAATCTAGGTAAGGCCAAAACTTGTCAGCTTCTATAATGATCTGATCCCAGATAAAATGTCTAGTGCCTTGTAAGGAAAGTTTACCGACCACCTGCTAGCTTAACTTGGTGTTTCGTTGAATCATTCATTGGCATTTCTCTTCTGTCTTTTCTCTTCCTTGCTTCTCTTTGACCCTTTATTTTTCTAGTTCCTCAAGCTAGTGCTTTAGTTTGATGAGATTTGTATCTTTTAGACCTATATGGGACATTGCTCTAGAGAGAGAACCGGTATCCATCTCTCTAGTCACACCTGTGGATTGGATTGTACTCCCCGCACTTCTTCCTTGAAGATCCTTTTCCTTCATTGCTAATCTGGTTTTTAATTCTTCCTCGCTTTTCTTCAAAAGCTGGATGTCTGCTTCTCACTGCCTCTCCTTTTATTTGATCTTTAATAGCTTGGATTTACATTTAGTAAGCTCAGTGTTCAAGGTATCTTTTCCTCTTTCAAATTCACCCAATTCTTCCATTTGGGGGAGCTGGGTGGCAGGGATTTTTATCTTCTTTTTTAGGGTCTAGATCTCCTTCTCCTTATCATCAAGCAATTTATGAGCTAGAATCCCTTTATGTGTCGGTCCTTCTATTTACATTGCTTCACTTTGTAAATTGTTGATTTGGGATTTGAGTGCTTCTTTCTCTACTCTCACCTTCCTTAAAAGGTTTAAAGTTTTTGCTTTACTTTCCTCCAGCTTGGACATCTGTATGGTAGCCTTAAGCAATCTGGTATTCAATATATCTCCAGTCTCTTTGTTGAGGTGTATTATGTCAGTAGTGGGAACCTTTGAGAGGTTCACAGTGACTTCTGACACCTTGTTCCCCATTGCCAAGGCTAAGCTAAGGGTGTCAATGGCATGATCTCTTAGAGTTTTTAGCACCACATTGGGGCAAGGTAACCGTGATGCCTCGCTATATATTTTGCTGTCTCCCTGAAAGTTTTATCATCCCTCTCTCGGTAAGATCCTAGCCAGTCCTCTTTGGATGCATCCTTTCTTGGAGTCTTCCTGTCAAATATATACTCTTGTATTTGCAATTCGGTTGTCTTGGACTCTTCCTATTGTTGTTGTTTTGCTAAATTCTTCTTCTTTAGTTGTTTGTTTTCATGGCTTCTTTTAACCTGCACCAACTGTTGTCCTTGTTCTATTTTATGCCTTCTAGGCATGCTGGTCGTGTCCACTTCTTCAGTGTTCATGGGCTCCAAACCCCCTCTTTTTATTGAACTCACTGAATAGCTGACCAGTGATGAGAATCCTCTAGCTATTGCAACTACTTTAGCCAATTCTTGTTGGGGAGAATCTATCCCCGGTAGTTGTGAGAAAGTGCTTTGCTCTAACATGGTATCCATCGAGGCAGGATTAGGCAAATCATCCCAGTTTGCTGCTTCTCTGTGTCCAGACACTTCAGTGTGTTCAAAAGTCCTACATTTGTGAGTTTTCCTTCTTTTGGAGATTATCTGGTGAGGGTCATTATTTACCGATTGTCCCAGGGAAAACTCCATGCCTTTGAGTAAGTTGGTAACAAGGGGCAAAGAAGCTCTGCTCCTAACTGTGTATGGTCTCACCTCCCATGGGAAAATAAAATTTGAGCTTTTCTTAAGGTTTAAGAATTGCTCTTCTTCAACAATTATTCTTTGCCGAATCAATTCCAGGGAGAAAAACCTAGCTGTTAGAAAAAATGGTAGAATATAGGGTGGATGTATGAAGCCATACAACCTTATGGTCATTACAAATTTTGTGAGGCGCCAGTCCCCTATCTTCTTGCTATTTGATAGCAGCAGCATTTGCCTCATCTCAGGAAACACCCTAGGTAACCTCTCTTGAAAGAAGAGGTTGTATATTTCGGCCATCAATTGGTTCATGAATTTATAGTACTATGTAGCCATATCAGCAATGATTTCTAGTTTTGGTACTTGTAGGTCTTCCTCATTATAAGCTATAAGCATCCTCAGCAAAAAGGATTGGAATCTGAACAATCTGGTGCCGTGGAAATTCGCTAACTGAGAACGAATGTTCTCGGCCAGGAACTCATCAAACTTAAGGAAGCAAGATTGATAGGATTATCCAGGCGATTCAGGTTCGATCAGACAAGTATTCAAGATGAACAAAAGACACACTAATGACTCTGGGACATAAGCGCTGATATCTAGACCTAGAATTTAACTAGCCAGGGATATACACCATTCAGTTTCTTCATTGAATTGGTTGAGGTCAATAGGGTAAGACAGGTCGATGCGTTCGCTATTGGGTTTAGAACAGGTTTTCAAGAATGTTTCTTTACTTTCGACTGTAGACTCTCTAAAACGACGTATAATAGTTTCTTCCTGGTAGTCTTGGGATATCTGGACAAATTTGTTTGGGATATGCAGCGTTTTGCGGATGACGAAAGCTTCGATTGAGAAAGGGATTTTAGACTTTGATTTATTCATAATGACACCTTCAGCGATAGAGAAATTTTCTGTACACCATTCCACAAACTCAGGGTAATGGGGGGTTTGTCCAACAGAGAAGAAATGGAAGAAATATTTAAAACCACCACATGTATCTCCACCTCGGTCCTTAAGAATTTCAAATTTCCCTCTAGCGGTTTCAATGGCTTCTCCCACCAGGATGGTATAAAAAATATCATCATTCTCATCTACCAGAATTTCTTCTACCCTTCAACTTGTGGCCTTAGGTTCAACATCATCTCTCACCCCTACCACTTCTGTCACTCCTACTATGTCCATGTTTAAATATCATTGAAAGGGTATCAAGGGCCTACCTTGTCTTGTAGCACAGTCTCCTAGTTGGTCCATGCTGGCGCTCCGGATGTGGTTTGATATTTGGGGGCTTTGAATATTTCAAAAAGACAAATCTTTGCAACTTCACGTGGACCCCTTTATAACTTTTCACAGAACATAACCTTCACGCCCTTCCTAGGTGGCTTGCAGTGTACATATTACTCTTTGTGATCTGAACCGTAGGTATGTGAGGTTCTTTATGCTACATCCTTCCCTGCTTCGCGCATGTGCATCTCAACTGTTGATCAAGATTGACCTTATTCACAACTGTTGATCTGGGTGGACCCTACAATTCTTTGTGAAGTGAGGTTCTGGTTCCCTCCGCACTAATTGAGATTGCGAAATGAACTATGACTATTGATCTCCTTCCTTTCTTGTAGTGATCGTCGATCTGAGTGGCCCATACCACTCTTTGCAATCCAAAATTGCTGCTGTGCCCTCGCAAATCTGGGCTGCGAAATCAATTTCAACTGTGGATCTTCTTGGATCCCATTCTTTACTGTTAGATGCCTTCGTCCTTTAACCTATTTCGCAATATGGAAAAGTGGATTTGGCCGGACATGTTCACCTTGTAAAATGTTTTGAAGCCATTGATCTACCATCTGATCAATCTCAGCTTTTGATCATGATTCCCACTTAATGATTTCAATGTGCCCAACGTCCTCTTCTTTACCTTGTATCTTCAATCCATAGACTGTTTTTCTTCTTTCGACATTCACCACCGAGGCTTATTCTAATGGCTGAATGTCATCTTGTGTGTGCCATCATCCCCTTCTATGAACACTAAGCCACCTTCCCAACACCTTTCGACAAGGCTGAACTTCCCATGTATCTCTTATGACCAAAATTTAACAGAGTGTTAATAGAAGGATTTTTAGAAGAAAGAATGGAAAATTCATCTTGGATTGTTGGTTGAGGTGCTGTAAAAACCTAAGATGATATTTAAATACTAATACAAACCTGCCATCACATGTGATATAACTCTGTATAATTCCAATTATTTCTCTTCATTTGCCTTAAAATTCACTGAGTGAACCCCTTTGATCCAGTCTAGAGTTTCATTTCCTGGAAATAAGAAATCATTAGGGTTAAAATTGAAAGGAGTCTTCTTGAACCAGGCTTCTCTGTCCATTGGGATACCAGTGGATTCAGATATTAAACCCTCTATGAGCTATACTTTTAGGGTGTTAAACATTACAGTACCATTGATGAGATTCTGAGCGGGATGATGTGAAACTTCAACATTAAAATGAGTGATCCTCTTGAAAAAACCAAACCACCCTGTTGCCCTAAATAACTTTGCACATTTTGGGAATTATGTGGCCCAACTGTGTCTGTGGGATCAAACCTATTTATTTTTCCAATCTTCCTCATCTCTTCATTGTCACTCTATTAATTCTCCTATTTGAAACTTCAGTAATCTTGAAACTATGTGTCCACAGCTATGAAATGCATAGCCCCAAACTTGAAGTCATGGTAGTTCAAATCCCTGACTTCCTCAATGATACCCAGAATAGATTAGTACATGTGTCATGATATCTCCAACATGTGTCTAGAATTCCATGATTTATTGAACATATGTCTGGAAATATCCTAGAATCAACGAATGCAATGAGCCATGTTCTTCCATCACATCAACCACGCTTCTCCATGATTTTCAATTCCTAAAGTTCTCTAGTGTATAGAATTTGAATTTTGCATTGCGGGAATACCTCAACATGAAAAAATTAGTCAAACAAGCTCAAAGTGAAAGTTAAACCTTGGATATGAACATTGGAATAAAATTAACTCAGTAGTTGAAGACTTTGGAAGAAATATAATACTTAATAATCTATACAATAAAAACTTGGGAAAAGATAAAATAAATTAAAACCAAAACTATAATATATAAAATAATTTTTTTTTGAAAATAAATAAAATTTAAACTAAGATAAAATAATACCACACGCAAGTTTTAAAATTGTTTAGATAATCAAATCATATAGATTCATTAAGAAAAATGGAGGTTACACCACAACATTCACACATAAAACACAAAGATTTTCCCTAGAAACCCTTAACCAGGAAAACCAACAAACCTTGGAGCCACACCTCCTATTTTCTCATTATCATTATGAATCCCTCACAATACAAAATATAGGTATTCCATTGCATCCAATATCCTAATTTTTTAACTCGAATTAGAAAATATACCCCAGTCGCTTAACTAGAATTAAATTACATACTTTTAGAGAAAGTTCCAAAAAATAACAAAAAAAACCCCAAACAATTTGGGCTCTCTACGATCACATAAAAAGTGGTTGAATGTTTATTTTTGAAAGGAAATGGATTATCATCCTATTTGCATGAAGGTTCCAACTAGTATCATCATGCGCAACACTGACATGCACACATGCCCCCCCCACCCCTGCTACATTGAAATAATATAATATATACCAAACATAGCCAACACTTACCTTTAGTCATTAGAGTGCTTATACTGCTATTACTAAGCATACAACTTAGGAAAACACTTTCTAATTCACCTAATGAAGATTAACCAGATTAGTCACAACACCAATTACACATATAAAATCTTGACTTAATCATGGTTAGTTCAAACAATTCCATGGTCGATTTAATCTTTCTGTCAAGGGTTGAACTTGGATATTCCAATAATCTCATTAAATTTGAGTGTTCTTATAATTCCTTGCACACACACACACATTTACTATACTCAAAATTATAATCCAACCCTAGCAAACAACCCACGTCATTTACCTTTACTCAAAACAATTCATGTATAGTATTTATTAGAATTCCCTAACCTCTAAGACGAGCCAACATAAAATTAACATAGCATACATTAATCTATAGCTAGGTTTAGTTCATAGGTCACATATCATACTGCAAAACGTGTTACCTCAACCTCCATTATGTATCCATACATAGTGGTGTCAATTCCACTTGAATGCCAAAAAGTAATTGTTAAGCTTGGCCCCAAATAGGGAATCATTTCTACAAGGTTTTATGGGTATTTATTTCTTTTAAGATGAGGGTGAGGGATCCCTCCATGGCGCTCTTAGCCAAGAAAAGTTTGTCTCTCACGCCCAAGTTTTTGGCTACTATTGATATGATTTTCTCCATACTTCAATTAAAACATCACACTAACCAATATCATATTTAGTGTTAAAGGACTCAAGCATGAACTATATAATGAGGAATCAGTGACATGAATGGGGAAGATGGCCTCTCACTTAGACGTTACCATGGGAACCACCATGAAGAGAAATTATCAAAGTCACAAAGGGTACATAAAAAATGGAATTTAAGAGAAAAAAGGATGGAGTTGCATCGTCTAATTAGCTAATTCTCATATCACCCTATGTGATGTTATCACCATACCCAAACCATCCATCTCAATGCCATGATTATAATTTTCTACAGCTATGTTTCATGTGACTATTATAAGTCCATTTACCTCAGTACATGTGTTCACTTTACATAACAATGATGGAGCTTTCACTATTAGTGTATACTTCTCTAGGAAACCAAAATTTATTAATTATTGATCACTTGGTGAATTTGTAATTTTGGTGCCCCCAATACCCCAACTAGATAGTTTGAATAACAAGTCTAGAAAGAAAAAAACACCTCACTCTCATACTAGAATATGGATTTTTGTTAGCAAGAGTCCCCCATACCAACTATTTCTCATCCATACCTCTCTCTCTCTCTTCCCCTTCCTCCCTCC
>LPNX011212758.1:348868-360539 GCA_001517045.1 Pseudotsuga menziesii
TCTCTCTCCTTCCCCTGTGCCTCCCTCCTTGAATATTCCTCATTGTCTATTTCTAACTCTATCATGTACTTAACCCAACAAACTTAATAAATTTTTTTTTATAATACTACAAATTGTTGCACTTCAAACCAATTCCGAGAAGTAAGTACTAATCCAACTAAAAGTAATATTTAGTTAGGAAATCCTCTAATGATAACTCACCAAAGTAATTTATTTCCTGATTCAAATCCTCATACTGCAGATCTTCACCTTGTTCAACTTCATCTGTTACATTATTTTCAAGTGGATGAGGAACTCTCTGATATTCATTCTCCCTTATTTTCCTCTGAGTGTTATTATTTCTTCTTTCTCTAGGGATGAATCTAAGAGAAAATGGACACCTAAAATGATTAGTATTTCTTTCTCCTTCATGTGTAAGTTTATTTGGATTCTTATATAATTCCATATTATTTAGTTGTGTAGTTAAAGTTCTAATGAATTTAGTCATCTCATCTATTTTACTTTCTATTGTCTATGATGTAGAAGTTGCTGGGATCATTTCCTTTTTACCCTTTCAGTCATAAACTTGATGATCTGAATATTCTTTAAGCATATTTGAAGCTAAAATGTTTGATTCCACCTCTAATGCAGCTTCCTGCATGTTCAATAAAGTCATTGACCTTTTTTCTCTTAGATGCAGGGAAAACTCATGATCAAAGGAATTGGAATAGGTTATCTTAGCTAAAGTTTCAGAAGTCTTAATTTTAGTTGGGATCCTACCATACATATTATTAAAACGTTTAGATAAGTCTTCTATAGTTTCATCTTTTTTCCTCTTCTAGGCCCCAAATTATTTGATATAATAAGTATGGTCCTTCGTGTCCCCCCACTACCTCATAAACAGATCTTGTAGTTCTTCTATAAGGGTTATTGAATTAGTTGGTAATTCTTGAAACCATTTCCTTACCTCCCCATCTAATCTCTGAACAAACATCCTAACCCACACATTTTTAGCTTCGATATTCTGATTATCCACATAACTTAGAAATGCATCTTAATGTTCTTCAGCAGTAGTTTCACCTTGACCATTAAACCTAGGAAGGTATTTCTAATAATCTCTTCCAAGGAGAGAATTTAGGGGCTGGGGAAGAACTAAAGGATCATATCTAGAAGCTACCATTCTATCCATCATGTTAAGAGGCTATTGTCCTGCCATGTTGAAGTTACTTTGGTTTAGTGAAGGAAAAGGATGACTAACTTTGCTTGAACTTGGATAAAAAAAGAGTTTACAAGGTTGAAACTAAAATAAAGGAGTCTTACCAGGAACCCCAGTTTTTATTTTTTACTAGAAAGTGGATAAGTGAGAACTTGAAAGGTCTCAACTAGTGTAGAAGGGACTAACCATGACAGATTTTTTTTTCTCTTCTGATTGAAATTCTGAATATGCAAAAGAGGAGGATGACTCTAACTGATCAGGAATAAACAAAGAAGGAGAAGACTAAGATCTTCGAATTTTTGTAGATTCTTTCAAGATTTGATCTGGATCTAAGACACCTGAATGTAAAGGAGAATCAGGTTTTCCTCTTGTTCCAATCTTTCTAGTAGCCACTGTGAACCACTCTTTGGTGAAAATGTAGTTGGAAAGATTTCTTATTTTGTTCACCTCTCAAAACCAGATCAATAATAATACCCCAGGGAAGATATACTTCACTTCCATTCCCTGGCAATGGTGCCAAAGATGTTTGTGCAATAAATTGTCCCTATACTACAAAGGGAACAAGCTAGTACAATCTCAAAACAAATAAAATAAAAGGGATTTGTTTTTGTAATTTTGTTTGGTTTGAAGGTTTTATTCACAAGAAGGTAATCAATCATCAAACTAATACAAGCACTGAATCATGAAATATCATTGAAGAAACTGAGACTAAATGCTTCAAACATAAATATAAACCATAAACATTCATAAGCAGAGTACTGGTTTTGTCCACAACATATGAGCATTCACATGAATAAAACTTTAATCAAGTAATGAAATCATAAGCTGAGTGGTCAAACTGGCAATAAACAAAATCAATAGATAGGATAATATGGCTTATATTTTATATAAATGAGTCTCAGTCTTCAAAAATTACATGAGATTCATAGGTATCAGTATCACTATACATCGAGATTCTTTAGCTCTCTATCCCCTCTTGAAACAAAAAATCGAACCCTACTCCACTAAAATTTTTCATAACTATCTTTTAGGTCTAATAACAAGGAAGTTACAATAAGTAGTTATATGCTAATTTCAAATCGTTAAAGACAACAAAATATTAACCACTATATACATTATAAAAAAATGAAATATTTGACAGCTGGACATTAGGTGGCACTCATAACTGCTTGGCTTCTTCTGCTAGCATGACAATCCCTTCCACTGCATGATACTTCTTCTTATCCAGAACTTGCACAGTATCCAAGATTTTAACTGTACTTGAAAAAAAATTATATTGCTTATTTAAATCCTAGATTTTCTTGGTTAGATCTTCATCTTGATTATGTATTTCTCTCTTCCTCTTCAATGCTTCTTTCAACACTGCTATCAATTATTGGTAATGTGCATTAATATCTTCTAGGTCCTCCCTTAATCTCCTATTTGTAGTCATAAGTCTGTCATTTGATTCATTAAGGAAGTGAATTTGTGTCTTATGCTATTGCAGAGATTTTCTGAGATTCTTGACTTCAGAATCCATATGCACCTCTTCAGGCAATGTCGGATCTTGGTTTAACCACCATGGAATATATAGCTTCTTGAAAATCAAATCCTCCTCCTAACTATTATTCATTCCTGCCTCTGAAAATGAGACTCCTAAAGTCATACCTTGGTCCATAATGGAATTATTCTGCTCTTCTGAAACTTCATGGAATTCTTGAACTGGTTCTGGTGAAATTTGATGATCTTCTTGAATGTAATCTTATTGTGGGATCAAATTCTCTTCACTTTGCTTATTGTCCTCACTTGAAGAGTCTTGAATCACTGTAATATTCTCTTTCTTTAGATTAGGATTCAATATTCTTTTCATATTTAATACGAGCTTATTTACAACTCTCATCTTTGGCCTCCATCTTGGTCTTTACACCTGCATGAGAGATTTCTTATCTACCTTAAAATATAGAGCTTGCAAAACATCATCCTTCATATCAGCTGTGAAATATAATATAGTTGAGTCTTCATGTGCACATATAGCATTCTACTTCTAATCAATTGAACTAACAACCTCCTCTGGATTTACATCAACTGTCTTCTCCATTATTTCTTCTTCCAAACTGTGTTCTTGCTCATTTTCCAGTGTTTTTTTCTAATCTTCATTGCCAGGGCTTCTAAATATTTGATACAAACTGGATTCTTGAAGGTTTTCCTGTACCAAGTCTTCAATTACATATTTTTTAAATTTATTAACAAATACACATTGTTTATTAAGCAAACTATTCTTTACATGATCACCCTATTCGATAGTAAATCCTAACCAAAATAGAAAGTGATTTGATCTTCTATTTTCCTTCTATAAGACTATACAAATGATCATCTTTATCAAACCATGATGAAATAATGACTGGTTTATATGATCAGAATGTCCCTTGATTCTATTTGACATATTTTGAAGGTGTTAGCACTAGAATTGAACCAAAGGTTGCGGAAGGCTTGCTCCCAGGTAACAACAAAACTGCTTTGAAGAGAGAACTGGCCTTCTTCTCTTCCAAGAGGGATCTCTTGCCAAATTCTAACAATGCCAGATAGATATATAAGTGAAACTATAAATTGTTTGTAAAATTGGGTGAAACAAGACACAGAACCATTGGGCGATGGAGTCAAGAAATGTAACAGAAATAAACAAAACTTATGATGATTATTTCAACACAGAGGCAAGATAGCCATTCAATCATACTTGATTTATAATTATCTAGTGGAAAAGAAGAACATGAATAGACCATTAACACAGAGCATTGGAAAATGAATTTTGTATTAAATTTAGAAGAAAACTTTGGTGAATATCTAAAACAACAGATGGAGCATAGCATGTACAAATTCCAAACTGTTATACACTTATTTTAGACATGAAAGAAAACATAATGGAAGAGATAAACTAGAAAAACATTCACATGAGAAAGGAAGTAACAGACTGTAATATAAACAACACTTCCCTATGTAAAATGCTGACCTCGGCTCTGCAATTTTATTAAAATAATCTTGATAGCATACACAACAAAATTACATTGGTTTCAACCCTTTCTCCTTCTTCAGGAGGTATATTTATAGCAATTTGGACTTCCTAAAACTACATTCAAGAATCAAAATTTGTTACAACTGAAGGACATCTCTTAAAAAACTATTAGGTGGCACATCGGCTGCAATTTGCTTGAAACGGCTAAACAATGAAATGTGGAATGCATGAAGAAATATGCACAAGAGTTTCCTATACTTCCATCTAGTGGGTGATGACTGTACAAAGTTATCAGAGAGGCGATCGTTGGAACGGGCATGCAACATAGAGAAAAATTCCTGTGTATTATCATTGCCACTCCTACGGATGCATTTTGAATTTGGTCAACCCATATTGCTGAATGATTCTCCATAAATCAGGACCAGGAAGGGTCATGACTGCCATGTTGTATTCTTGTGCTTTGAGCTTCATTGTTTCCAGGTATGAAGTATCAGGGACCTCGATGCATGTGGCTTTAAAATCAAACAATAATTCAAAATCATTGGTCAATTTATCGAAAATGATCTTTCCGGACAATGATTGCTGCATGTCTCCAAACTTGTTGTTGTCTAATTGGAAATTCATTAAGAACTCCTGATACTCATTCTAGGACAATAAAGGACCCTTTTCTTCCTGGAAAAAAATAATTCCTTTGCATACCAGTGGTTTGAACAGCTTGATGACCTCCAATACTTTTTGCTCAATAACTTCTATTTTGGCCCATACAATCTCCAACATATTGTGCTTAGCAACTACCTTTCTAGCTTTGGAGACAACATCAACCCTGTTTGGGATACCGTATCGATTGGCATAATCGTCCGACAAAGAGCTTAGTAAATTAATGGCATTTTTCCCTGTTGCCAAGGGCCTTTTCTGTGTCTCTCCTAATACTGTCAGGACCTTCTTCTTGGCTTGTACCATAGCGCTTTCCTGGTATTCAATGAAATATAGGTAAGGCTGAAAATTTTCAGCTTCTATAATGATCTGATCCCAGATAAAATGTCTAATTCCTTGTAAGGAATGTTTACTGACCACCTGTTGGCTTAACTTGGTGTTTTGTTGAATCAGTCATTGGCATTTCTCTTCTGTCTTTTCTCTTCCTTGCTTCTCTTTGACCCTTTCTTTTTCTAGTTCCTCAAGCTACTGCTTTAGTTTAATGAGCTTTGTATCTTTCATACCTATTTGGGACATTGCTCTAGAGAGAGAACCGGTATCCATCTCTCTAGCCACACCTGTGGATTGGATTGTACTCCCCGAACTTCTTCCTTGAAGCTCCTTTTCCTTCATTGCTAATTTGGTTTTTAATTCTGCCTCACTTTTCTTCAAAAGCTAGATGTCTGCCTCTCACTGCCTCTCCTTTTCTTTGATCTTTAATAGATTGGCTTTACAGTCGGTAAGCTCAGTGTTCAAGGTCTCTTTTCCTCTTTCAAATTCATCCAATTATTCCGTTTGGGAGAGCTGGGTGGCAAGGATTTTTATCTTCTTTTTTAGGGTCTGGATATCCTTCTCCTTATCATCAAGCAATTTATGAGCCAGAATCCCTTTATGTGTTGGTCCTTCTATTTACATTGCTTCACTCTGTAAATTGTTGATTTGGGATTTGAGTGCTTCTTTCTCTGCTCTCACCTTCCTTAAAAGGATTAAAGTTTTTGCTTTACTTTCCTCTAGCTTGGACATCTGTATGGTAGCCTTAAGCAATCTGGTATTCAATATATCTCCAGTCTCTTTGTTGAGGTGTATTATGTCAGTAGTGGGAACCTTTGAGAGGTTCACACTGACTTCTGACACCTTGTTCCCCATTTCCAAGGATAAGCTAAGGGTGTCAATGGCATGATCTCTTAGAGTTTTTAGAGCCACATTGGGGCAAGGTAACCACGATGCCTCGCTAAAAATTTTCATGTCTCCTTGAAAGTTTTATCATCCCTCTCTTGGTAAGATCCTAGCCAATCCTCTTTGGATGCATGCTTTCTTGGAGTCTTCCTGTCAAATATATACTCTTGTATTTGCAATTAGGTTGTCTTGGACTCTTCCTATTGCTGTTCTTTCGCTAAATTATTCTTCTTCACCTGTTTGTTTTCTTGGCTCCTTTTAGCCTGCACCAACTGTTGTCCTTGTTCTATTTTATGCCTTCTGGGCATGCTGGTCGTGTCCACTTTTTTAGTGTTCATGGGATCTGAACCCCCTCTTTTTATTGAACTCACTGGATAGCTGACTAGTGACAAGAATCCTCTAGATATTGCAACTACTTTAGCCAATTATTGTTGGGGAGAAGCTATCCCCGGTAGTTGTGAGCCAGTGCTTTGCTCTAAGATGGTATCCATCGGGGCAAGATTAGGGAAATCATCCCAGTTTGCCGCTTCTCTGAGTCCTGACACTTCAGTGTTTTCAAAAGTCCTGCATTTGTGATTTTTTATTCTTTGGGATATTATCTGGTGAGGGTCATAATTTACCGCTTGTCCTAGGGAAAAATCCATGCCTCTCAGTAACAAGGGGCAAAGCAGCTCTGCTCCTAACTGTGTATGGTCTCACCTCCAATGGGAAAATAAAATTCAAGCTTTTCTTAAGGCTCAATAATTTCTCTTCTTCAATAATGATTCTTTGCTGAATCAATTCCAGGGAGAAAAACATGGCTGTTAGAAAAACTAGCAGAATATAGGGTGGATGTATGAAGCCATACAACCTTATGGTCGTTACAAATTTTGTGAAGCGTCAGTCCCCTATCTTCTTTCTATTTGATAGCAGCAGCATTTGCCTCATCTCAGGAAACACCCTAGGTAACCTCTCTTGAAAGAAGAGGTCGTATATTTCGTCCATTAATTGGTTCATGAATTTATAGTAATCTGTGGCCATATCAGCAATGATTTCTAGTTTTGGTACTTGTAGGTCTTCCTCATTATAAGCTATAAGCATCCTCAGCAAAAAAGATTGGAATCTGAACATTCTAGTGCCATGGAAATTCGCTAACTGAGAACAAATGTTCTCAGCGAGGAACTCATCAAACTTAAGGAAACAAGATTGACAGGATTAGCCAGGCGATTCAGGTTCGATCAGACAAGTATTCAAGATGAACAAAAGACACAATAATGACTCTGGGACATAAGCACTAGTATCTAGACCTAGAATTTGACTGGCCAGGGATATACACCACTGAGTTTCTTCATTGAATTGGTTGAGGTCAATAGGGTAAGACAGGTCGATGCGTTCGCTATTGGGTTTAGAACAGGTTTTCAAGAATGTTTCTTTACTTTCGTCTGTAGACTCTCTAAAAAAATGTATAATAGTTTCTCCCTGGTAGTCTTGCGATATCTTGATGAATTCATCTGGGATATGCAGGGTTTTGTGGATGAGGAAAGCTTGGACTGAACAAAGGATTTTAGACTTTGATTTATTCATAATGACACCTTCAATGACAGAGAAATTATCTGCACACCATTCGACAAACTCAGGGCAATGGGGGGTTTGGCCAACATAGAAGAAATGGAAGAAAGATTTAAAAACACCACATGTATCTCCACCTCGGTCCTTAAGAATTTCCAATTTCCCTCTAGCAGTTTCAATGGCTTCTCCCACCAGGATGGTATAAAAAATATCATCATTCTCATCTACCAGACTTTCTTCTTCCCTTCAACTTGTGGCCTTAGGTTCAACATCATCTCTCACCCCTACCACTTCTGTCACTCCTACTATGTCCATGTTTAAATATCACTAAAAGGGTATCAGGGGCCTACCTTGTCTTGTAGAACAGTCTCCTGGTCGGTCCATGCTGGTGCTCCGGATGTGGTTTGATATTGGGCGGCTTTGAAGTTTTCAAAAATACAAATCTTTGCAGCTTCACGTGGACCCCTTTATAGCTTTTCACACAACATAACCTTCATGCCCTTACTAGGTGGCTTACACCGTACATATTACTCTTTGTGATCTGAACCGTAGGTATGTGAGGTTTTTTATGCTACATCCTTCCCTACTTCATGCGTGTGCATCTCAACTGTTGATCAAGATTGACCTTATTCACAACTGTTGATCTAGGCAGACCCTACCATTCTTTGTGAAGTGAGGTTCTGGTTCCCTCCGTGCTAATTGAGATTGTGAAATGAACTATGACCATTGATCTCCTTCCTTTCTTTTAGTGATTGTTGATCTGAGTTTCCCATACCACTTTTTCCAATCCAAAATTGCTGCTGTGTCCTCGCAAATCTGGGCTGCGAAATCAATTTCAACTGTGGATCTTCTTGGATCCCATTCTTGACCATTAGATGCCTTCATCCTTTAACCTATTTCGCAATCTGGAAAAGTGTCTTTGACCGGAGATGTTCACTGTGCAAATTTTTTTGAAGCCGTTGATCTGCCATCTGATCAATCTCAGCTTTTGATCATGATTCCCACTTAATGATTTCAGCGTGCCCAATGTCCTCTTCTTTACCTTGTATCTTCGATCCATAGACTGTTTTGCTTCTTTCAACATTCACCACCGAGGCTTATTCCAATGGTTGAATGTCATCTTGTGTGTGCCATCATCCCCTTCTATGAACACTAAGCCACCTTCCCAACACCTTTCGACAAGGATGAAGTTCCCATGTATCTCTTATGACCAAAATTTAACAGAGTGTTAACAGAGGGATTTTTGGAAGAAAGAATGGAAAATTCATCTTGGATTGTTGGTTGAGGTGCTGTAAAAACCTAACATGATATTTAAATACTAATAAAAACCTGCCATCACATCTGATATAACTTTGTATAATTCCAATTATTTCTCTCCATTTTGCCTTAAAATTCGCTGAGTGAACCCCTTTGATCCAGTCTAGAGTTTTGTTTCCTGGCAATAAGAAATCATTAGGGTTAAAACTGAAAGGAGTCTTCTTGAACCAGGCTTCTCCGTCCATTGGGATACCAGTGGATTCAGATATTAAACCCTCTATGAGCTATAATTTTAGGGTGTTAAACATTACAGTACCATTGATGAGATTCTGAGCGAGATGATGTGAAACTTCAACATTAAAACGAGTGATCCTCTTGAAAAAACCAAACCACCCTGTTGCCCTAAACAACTTTGCACATTTTGGGAATTATGTGGCCCAACTGGTGTCTGTGGGATCAAACCTATTTATTTTTCCAATCTTCCTCATCTCTTCATTGTCACTCTATTAATTCTCCTATTTGAAACTTCAAGAATCTTGAAACTATGTGTCCACAGCTATGAAATGCATAGCCCCAAACTTGAAGTCATGGTAGTTCAAATCCCTGACTTCCTCAATGATACCCAGAATAGATTAGTACATGTGTCATGATATCTCCAACATGTGTCTAGAATTCCATGATTTGTTGAACAAGTGTCTAGAAATCTCCTAGAATCAACGAATGCAATGAGCCATGTTTTTCCATCACATCAACCATGCTTCTCCATGATTTTTTATTCCTAAAGTGCTCTGGTGTATAGAATTTGAATTTTGCATTGCGGGAATACCTCAACATGAAAAAATTAGTCAAACAAGCTCAAAGTGAAAGTGAAACCTTGGATATTAACATTGGAATAAAATTAACTCAGTATTTAAAGACTTTGGAAAGAGATATAATACTTAATAATCTATACAATAAAAACTTGGGAAAAGATAAAATAAATTAAAACCAAAACTATAACATATAAAATAAATTTTTTTTCAAAATCAATAAAATTTAAACTAAGATAAAATAATACCACATGTAAGTTTTAAACCTGTTCAGAGAATCAAATCATATAGATTCATTTATAAAAATGGATGTTACACCACAACATTCACACATAAAACACAAATATTTTCCCTAGAAACCCTTAATATAGGTATTCCATTGCATCCATCACAATACAAAATATAGGTATTCCATTGCATCCAATATCCTAATTTTTTAACTTGAATTAGAAAATATACCCCAGTCGCTTAACTAGAATTAAATTACATACTTTTAGAGAAAGTTCCAAAAAAGAACAAAAAAAACCCCAAACAATTTGGGCTCTGTACGATCACATAAAAAGTGGTTGAATGTTTATTTCTGAAAGGAAATGGATTATCATCCTATTTCCATGAATGTTCCAACTAGTATCATCATGCGCAACACTGACATGCACACATGCCCCCCCCACCCCTGCTACATTGAAATAATATAATATATACCAAACATAGCCAACACTTACCTTTAGTCATTAGAGTGCTTATACTGCTATTACTAAGCATACAACTTAGACAAATACTTTCTAATTCACCTAATGAAGATTAACCAGATTAGTCACAACACCAATTACACATATAAAATCTTGACTTAATCATGGTTATTTCAAACAATTCCATGGTCGATTTAATCTTTTTGTCAAGGGTTGAACTTGGATCTTCCAAGAGTCTCATTAAATTTGAGTGTTCTTATAATTCCTTGCACACACACACACATTTACTATACTCAAAATTATAATCCAACCCTAGGAAACAACCCACCTCATTTACCTTTACTCAAAACAATTCATGTATAGTATTTATTAGAATGCCCTAACCTCTAACACGAGCCAACATAAAATTAACATAGCATACATTAATCTATAGCTAGGTTTAGTTCATAGGTCACATATCATACTGCAAAACATGTTACCTCAACCTCCATTACGTATCCATACATAGTGGTGTCAATCCCACTTGAATGCCAAAAAGTAATTGTTAAGCTTGGCCCCAAATAGGGCATCATTTCTACAAGGTTTTATGGGTATTTATTCCTTTTAAGATGAGGGTGAGGGATCCCTCCATGGCGCTCTTAGCCTAGAAAAGTTTGTCTCTCACACCCAAGTTTTTGGCTACTATCGATATGATTTTCTCCATACTTCAATTAAAACATCACACTAACCAATATCATATTTAGTGTTAAAGGGCTCAAGCATGAACTATACAATGAGGTATCAGTCACATGAATGGGGAAGATGGCCTCTCACTTAGACGTTACCATGGGCACCACCATGAAGAGAAATTATCAAAGTCACAAAGGGTACAGAAAAAATGGAATTTAAGAGAAAAAAGGATGGAGTTGCATCGTCTAATTAGCTAATTCTCATATCACCCTATGTGATGTTACCACCATACCCAAACCATCCATCTCAATGCCATGATTATATTTTTCTACAACTATGTTTCATGTGACCATTATAAGTCCATTTACCTCAATACATGTGTTCACTTTACATAACAATGATGGAGCTTTCACTATTAGTGTATACTTCTCTAGGAAACCAAAATTTGTTAATTATTGATCACTTGGTGAATTTGTAATTTTGGTGCCCCCAATAACCCAACTAGACAGTAAGAATAACAAGTCTAGAAATAAAAAAAACACCTCACTCTCATACTAGAATATGGATTTGTGTTAGCAAGAGTCCCCCATACAAACTATTTCTCATCCATGCCTCTCTCTCTCTCTCTCCCCATTCCTCCCTCCCC
>LPNX011212790.1:3808-71081 GCA_001517045.1 Pseudotsuga menziesii
CCTCAAAACTGTAACCTCTCTACTCATGTAGGTGTCCAATTCATTTTCTTCAAAGAGATCAAATAGTTCCAGGCTTGGAAGGTGTCAACTTCATCAATCTTATCATCAAGCTGATGTGATAGATCACTTTGAAATGATAACCTCAAATGCAAATAGCAAAAGATTAGATCTTACCGATTTGAGGTGTTTGTCCTGCTTTCGGAGCTGGCTGATCTAGGGTTTGTCAGAGAAACCCTAATTTTCAAAACTTGGAATCTTTCAGATTTGATTGGATAGAAAGATAGATCTCTTCAAATGGAGCTGCCCAATGTACTCCTTTTCTGAAAACAGTAGAGGGAAGCTCCCGTAACAGGAAGCCCTAGTTTTCCAATTTCTTCTGCAGAAATGCCTGTCACTATTTCTGTGATATCTCCTAAATTGCTGCTCCTCTGTGTCTACAATTTTTCACTGAGGTAACATCGCATGTCCCTGATCCAACACCACATGTTTCATCAAAATTTCTTTCACCAATTTGGATTTATGATCTTTTTTCCAAGGTGACCTGTTACAGGACTGTTCAGAACAGTGAAGTTGTACGGCCTACCACGTGTCACTGTTTCATCTTCTTGTTCTGCACTTCGGACCACAGAAAGTGCAGTCCGTGATTTTTCTGGAACATCTTCAGGAATTCCATTTGGATCTCTGTAGCCAAAGCTACAGCAATTTTGCGAAGGTGTTCTGTTTAGGGATGAATTTTGGAAGAGGATGGAACCCTAACTTGGAGGAATCATATCTCCCGAAATATAGCGAATCTGAGGCTGAATTTTGAACAAAGTGTACATCAGGATTTTATCTTCGACCTCTGCAATTTTCAGCTCCTGATCCTTCGTCAATCTCAGGATATAGCGAATGTACCAAAACTTAGCAGTTTTAGTATTTAGGGTTTTTCTAGCTCGGGGTCAAACTAGGGTTTGACTTTCTCGGAGTTTCACCCAACCAAATTTCTTGATCCAGGTCTCTAAATTTCGATTTTGATGAGGAGAACAATCCTATGCCAGGCTCACTCAAAAATTCCTCTTCTGTAGAAAGCCCTAATTTTCCGCACCAAAACTGAAAATGCTCGAAATCGAATTCCGCTTCGACAGAAAGATGCGCCTTTCAATGGAGAGTCAGTCTAGCCTTCTTTTGCTGATCGATTGGGGATAGAGACCCAAAAATTAAGAAGCCCTATCTTCTGTAGCTGCACAATGTCTTCTTTCAGGGTGGCTCTGATACCATGTTAAATTTTCATATGCTAAGCTAGATCATTAGTATTTCATTTCGATTTCATAACAAAAGCATATAAACAGGATCACTGAAAGATAGACAAGCACAACCATACAAAATGAACACAAAGATTTATCTCGGGAAAAACCCAGCAAAAGCTTCCTCAATATAGATGCCTCAAAAAGAAGGTAAAAGGTAAAACCAACAAGGAGATCAAAGCCTAATCCTCCTCCTTCTCCAGCTACTCTTTTCTTCTCCACTAATGCGCTACACAAGTGAGAGTGTGTGTGTCTCAAATGAAGAGCACCACACCTCTATTTATATTCATCCGTTCACTTGAATTAACTCATTTGACATGTAGGCTCGAGTTAAATCATGTAGGCTCAAGTAACCACACTGGGGTGCTAATGACCCACCTTTACAATTAGAGGGGACTACCTAATGACTCTTATTAGTTCTTCCGATTAGAAGCATCAGGGTACAAGATAATACAAGTGGTTCTCACGGTAGGACCATCGGCGACCACAAAAGATACATATAGAATATTCTTCGAAGTTACAATATTTCAACACCTCTTGAGTCATGGAAACGCTAGATCTAAGGGTTATACTTCATTGTGACATGGATCTATCTTTTTTACCATTGATTTGAAGAGGCACCCTTGCTTATGATTGGGGATGGCTTGCAAAGTCAACAAACCTAGATCTAAGGGTGGAGGAGAGCTAAAGTTTAGATCTATGTTTTGGACCCTTTATTTGGGAGTGGGTTTGGGATCTTTTCAACTATAAAAGAGAGGCCCCTCCTCTCATTTTATCATCATTATTTGGACATTGGTTATGCTGCCAAAATACTCTCTTCTCCCTCTCTTCTCTATTATTCTCTCTCAAGCCCTAAAAGGCTCTTTGTATCAAGCTTTGTCTTAGTTGGGCCATAATCAAGTGAAATCTTTGGAGGAACTCTTGTTTCATGATGTTGGCTTTCCATTTTCAAATCTGAGGTATAACATTTTCATTTGTGAGTTTATTTTTCATTATACATGCATAGATGCCCCTTGCAAAGGTCTTTGCAAAGGGGATTTAGTTGTGAATGGTTATTTACATCTATTTGTGAATAGTTTTAGCTAGATCTTCAAAGGTCTTTGTAGATCTTTTTATTTTGCTCACCTCTTGCTGTATTTTGTAGATTTCTCACAGTTATTTTGCAGATCCAAGGGTTTGGAAGAGGGTCTCCCAAGTGAAGCACCCATCTTGCATTTTATCTTCAAGATCCATTCATTTATTCAGAGTTTCATTTTGTATTTTGCATTTTCGCTCATATTTTTGTCACTGTTTTAAAACTAGGTTTTATTCATTGTATAGTGAATAAGTCCCTTGTTTTAGGGCTTTCATTCATAGTAGATTAGGTTGGTATTATAAATCTACAATTTACTTGTCATTTCAGGGCCTAAAAACCCATTATTAGGCCACCAGAAGTTCAAGTTTTACATAGTTTCAAGGTCAGATTTTTGCACCGTTTTTTCTGAGTTTTTTGGGCTAACTTCTAACATACTTTCTGTAGTGTTTTCTACTGTAAATTCCAGCGAAGTAGGTCACTGTTTTTTGCAGGTTTTTACACAGGGAAGGAGGAGGTGCTGCCAAAATTTCATAAAAAAAAAAGCCCTAAAAGTTTTGGGTGCAAAAAGGGGGTCCAAAACCCCATTTTTTCCTCTCTTTTCTATCATTTGTAAACCCCAAAGAGTAGTACTCTTGGGATATTTTTCAAAGCTCTTTAAAATTATTTGTAAATCTTGTATATGAAGTTAGAGTAGTGATAGGGTAGAACACTAGTTGTTAGATTTACTTTTCTGCAAGTAGATCTAGTCTTTTGCTTTCGGTTTACCCACCATCTTTGTTAGAGGGATTGATGTGTGGTTAGGTTAATTGTTTAAAGTAGTTCTTTCGTTTCTGTTCTTTTTATTTCCAAGCACTTAGTTAGATTTACTTTTTGTTGCAAAGAAGTAATTTTACAACTTGCCTTTCGGTGTATCCTCTGTCCCTATCTGTTATCTCCCTCTAGGGAACTCGGATCAGGATATGAAAAGCAGAAAGACAGGGTCTTATATTTAATTAGATAACACTGCCTTGTTTGTTTACTTATTTCTGTACCAAACACAATTTCTTTACCAGTCCAGGGTTCAAGTACCAACACCTCCCATAAGGGATACAGCTTGGTTGAGCCCTGTTGATAGTTTTAAAATTTACTTACATGCTTAACCACTACAAGATTTAAAATTTACCCCTAAAATTAACCAACAACAAATTTAGCCCCTGTTTCTCTACTCGGTTATCACCCTTCGGGGTTCTCACGAGATACGACATGGGGTAGAGGAGTTTTAGTAATAGGCATCCATCACATTATTGCTTTAATCCAACTGAAAACTGGTGACCTTTGGAAGCCATGGGGGGTGAGAGATTGAGGGGGGTCTCACGGCGTTCGCGTCCTCCCTTGTTGGGCGCCTGGCACTGGGGGTTTGATCTGTGAGCTATAGATGGGCTTGTTCCCATTGTTTTGAGAACAACAACACTCCACTTTTGGATTAAGGGGATATGTGGTAGGGGTAGACACACCACTGTTTGAAAACCTAATACAAGAAGAAAAACTGTAATAAAATTTACTAAAAAGAACAAAAAACATTGCAAAACCTGCTCTACACTCCAGTATGGATTTACAGTACATTTTTACTCCAGCATTGCACTCCAGCACTTTACTTTCAGTTTCATTTACTTTCATTTCTGCAATTGTTTATGTGGCGAATGCTTAATAACTCAATAACATTTGTTTAACTGCTTCAAGTAATTAAACTTAAAGTCTTTCCATTTTCATTTACTATTGGTTTAATAAATTTCATTTAAGGCATTTTCCTTCTGTTATCTCTTGTCTATAACTTGTAAATCTGGTTCATATTTGTCTAAACTATAACTACTTTACTTGTTCATTTGTTTATACTGATAAATTTAGATCATCTGTACATTGCTTAGATATCTTGATTCATTACTGTTTATAACTGTATCATCTATTTGTTTATTCATCTCATTGTTAGATAACATTTAACCTGTGAGATAATTAACCTAGATTGCATCTCATTAAAGGTTTCATTCTCTGACTCCATTCTTTAGGCACTAGTTGTATCTGAATAAAGGCTTGATTGTCATTTGAGAAATATTGCATTTGCATTGGCTGATTGTCATCCTTGGTAAATAGTAAAACCTAAGCCTTTCACCTAATAATAAAGATCCTTTTAACTCAACTGTTAATAAACTTAGGAATATAGTCTTCCGTAGGGACTACCTCCCCTTGGCTCCGTTAGGATCTGGCCTAAACGGAGGAGTTGTGGATTGTGGTGACAGTGGTCCACAGCTCTCACTTGCCCCCAAGGACACACATAGCAGGTTGTTGACTTTCTTGTACCCTAAAGTGTGTATTGGGCGGCAACACAGGCTTCATAGTATTTTCTACATGTCGCTTCCTTTCCTTTTCCCTATGAAGTATAACCCTTGTGTTCTTTGATGCAGGTATAGTTGCATATGTCCAATCTATTTGGATGTGCCCCCCTAAAGTTGCAACCCACTTTCTGGACAACAACATTCCCCAATTATTCACCACATCAATTACTACAACAACCATTGTCATATTGATGTCAGGATACTTAGCCAACTTTACTCGTAGTTTTAAGATTATCCCTACTGTTTCCCACCTATATCGACAAGGTGGCAACGTCATGTACATTGCAGATGTACATATTGTACAATTTGTACCATGAAAAAATCCTAGAGATTTTTCACTCAGCAGGGCAATTTTGCCTTTTTTGTACACGAAATGTCCGCTCCCCTGCGTGGGATAACTAATGTAATTTTATATGTCTGCATGGGTCATTCCTCTAAGGATGTCACCATAGACTTTATTATCAGGGAAGTCCTTTTCACTGAGTGTTTTTTTCACCTTCCAGTTAATTTTGTTATTTAACAATTTTATTTGGTTGGGTTTTTCACTTACCAGTCCTCCAAAGTGGTGAATTGGCGTTTTGATAATCAATCCCATGAGGTGGATAAGGTTTTAAGTTGTTTTCCATGACCATGCTAGCCATATCTTGTAGTCTTGCGGAATTTCTTTGGGATTTTAATTTTTTCCTAATTAATTAACTTTACCATTGGGTGGTTAATTAATTAAGTTTTGATGTAATAATTGATTGTTTTTATCCTTGGCATTTTGTAATAGGGGTTATGAATGCAAATGAAGATGCTATTTCAGCCCCTTAGCCATAGGTTCAAGTCCCATGTCATTCTGACAAGGGGTTGGGAAGTTGGACCAATTTTGGTTAAGACAAGGTTGTTTTTCCTAGGGAATTAATTTAATTTCCTAGGGTGAAAAATTAAATTATTTGATTTTGAAGGAAAAAATCAAAAAATGCCATGGTAATTAAGTTTGGGGGTTGGCTAAGCATAGTCAATTTTTATTTTGAGTAAATCTTCCCCCCCATGGTTATAATAAATTTTTGAAGATCTCTTAGGTGGGGCGCCCCTCTTGTTTTTCCCAAGTTTACTTAGACAAAATCAAAATTTGATTCAAAGGGGGTCCACACAAGGTGGAAACCCACTTAAGAGGGGGGGCGCTAGTGTGAAGGGGCCCACGTGTGGGTGGAAACCACTCCCAAAGGCATCAAGCCTAAAAGTCAACCAAGGGGAGGTTTCCAACCCTAGATTTCCTTTTTTTATTATTGAAATTCAACCAAAGGGAGGCACCCTTGTTTCTTATTGGAGGAGAGCAAGCTCAAGTCAAAGGGGAAAACTAAAACCCTAATACAACGTGGTTTCTCAAGAGGGTTTTGGATCCAAGGGTTTTTTGTATTTTTACTATATAAGGAGGGCTCCTCTCCCTCACTTGACACGATTTTCTCATGCTAAGGTTATGCTATCAAATTCTCCCCTCTTCTTCTCTCACGTTTTTCTCAAGCTTTGTTCAAGCCCTTAAGGCTCTCATTGTATTGAATCTTGCCATAGTTGGGCCTAATAGAAGAAAATCTTTGGAGGATCTTTGTCTTTTTTTGGTGTTTGATCTCTTCTCTTCAAGCTTGAGGTAAAATAGTTCATTTTTGTGAGATTTATTTAGTTTTGCATGCATAGATGCTCCTTGCAAAGGATTTTGCGAAGGGTACTTGATAGTGAATGGTTATTTGCTTTTGTTTGTGAGTAGTTTACTTTAGATCTACAAAGGTTTTTGTAGATCCATTTGGGTTACTCACCTCTTGGTTGTATTTTGTAGACTTTTCTCACAATTTTTGCAGATCCAAGGGTTTGAAGGAGGGCCTCCAAGGCTGAGCACTAGATCTACATTTATCAATCATAAATATGATATTTTGTAGGGTATTAGGTGGCTAGAAATGCATTTTGCGGCCCTCTAAACTTTTTTTCAGTCATTTTTTCACCCAGATTTTTGCCCTAGTTTCTAGTTTTTTTGGTACTAACATTTTAACTAGTTTGTTTGAGTTTTCCTGTCATTTTCCAGCGAGCTTTTCTTTGTATGTTTTAGCAGGTTTTACATAGGAGGTGCTGCCCAAATCGGACCAAAAACACCTCAAATTTCAGCCATTTCAAAAGGGGTTCAAACCGTCATCTTTTCTCATTTGTTTCTCATTATTTTATAAGCCCCAGGAGAGTCTCCTCTTGGGTATTCTCTAAAAGCTTTCAAAGTGATTTGTAATTTATTGTATCTAAGTAGGAAGTAGATCACTAGTTGTGCTTTCATTTTCAAATAGATCTAATATTTTTCCAGTTTTTACCCACCTTCTCTTTTAGGGAGATTGATGTGTGGTTAGTATATTTTGTTTAGATTAGTTTACTTTTTCAAGCATTTATTTTCCAAACGAAGTATTTAATTAGATCTTTACTTTCTGTCATCTAGTTTATTGTTTTGAAGGAATATACAACCTAAATTGTCTGTGTATCCTCTGCCCTCTGTTATCTCCCTTTAGGGATTTCAGATCAAGGGTATGAAAAGCGAAAAGGCTTAGGGGCTTTAGGAAATCTAATTAACTCACATTTCTTTCCTGCAAATCTTTAAGTTTCTGCAAAACAAGTTTATTTTATTGTCCAGAGATCAAGTATCGGCACCTCCCATAAGGGATAAAGCACAGGTTGACTCTGTTGATTGTTTAAATTGTAATTTACTTGTTGCACTTTACTTACTGTAAATCAATCTGTAATTTACATTTTGTACTTGCTTTTACAAGTTGGAAATTAACCAACTTATTTGGCCCCTCCTCCTCTACACAGTCATCGCTTTCCGGGGTCTTCTGAGAAATGACGGGTGGTTGAATAAGTTTTAGTAATAGGCATCCACTTCACAATTTTTCTCTTCAACTAAAAACAGGTGACTTTGGAAGCTATGGGGGGTGAGAGACCGTTGGGGGTCTCACAACGTTTGCGTCCTCCCTTGTTGAGCATCGAGCACCTGGGCTTTGACCTGTGGATTTACGGGTGGACTTGTTTCCACTTTGTTGAGAGCCCAACACTCCCTCTTTGATTTGAAGGATACGAAGTTGGGGTAGTCACACCACCAGATCTAAAACTTAATCAAAGACTTCAACTTTAATAAAATTGACCTAAAAGGAACCAAGAGACATTGCAAATCGTCCCACCAACATTTGCTTACTGTTTTTTTAGTTCAAGTTGCCTTGTTGTTCAAGGTTTCATTTTCTAAGCAAATTTTCAAATACTTGCCTTGTTGTTCAAGGCTTTGTTTTACAAGCACTTTCACATTTCAGTTTACTGCAAGCATTTTCTTCAAGCATTTTGGGTAATTGTTAATAGTTGTTCCATTTATTCGTCTGTCTATAAGCTTTTGATTTAACTGTGAAATATTGTTCATATTGTATAATCCACTTGACTACTTATATTGTAATCTTGTTTAGTTTAGACAACACTTAAACTGTAGATAAATCAATCTAGTTTAATTTTTGTGAAGCTGTAACTCATTTACTTAACTCCATTTGTTAATAGGCACTAGTCTTTCTATATCTCAGGATCTGCTTATCATTGAAAGAAATATCTGCATTGCATGCTGCGTGTCACTTTGGAGATAGTGTAAAGTCTTAGCCTTACAACCTTAATAAAATATCCCTTTAACTAATAGTTAATAAACTTAGGAATAATTTCTTGTAGGGACTACCCCCCTTGGCTCTACTGGGATTTGGCCTAAACGGAGGAGTTGGTAGACTGTGGTGACAGTGGTCCCCAACTCTAACTTGCCCCCAAGAACACACAAAGCGGGTTGGAGACTTCCCCATGTCATAAAGCGTGTATTAGGCGGCAACACCTACCACATTAACTTCTGTTGCATACATTGCACAAACATTGTGGTAGGGTCTTGCGATCCTTAGATTCAATTCTTCCATTACTTTTCTTGTAATTACATTTGATGAAGCACCTGAATCTAACATGCAGTTATGGAGAAGAAGATTATCTACTAAAAGAGAGACATAAAATGGCGGTTGATCTTCTCTTCTTGGATCAACACTGTGGAGAACTACATGCACATCTTTGAGGATAACATTATTACTTGGAAGAGCGGTTTCTTTGACAATGCTATGGGCTTTATTCTGATTACTCTCTAAAGCTGTTAACATTTTTTCCTTTTGGTTGGGAATTTGAAGGATATCGGTTGCATTGGCCGAGACTTTAACATTAGTTAGCCATGCCCCCATGTCAAGTTTTGATTCTACAACAACAAGGGGATTCATAATAGGAGGATTTGTTACCTTAGGTTTATACTGCTTAGTTGGTGTAAACTTCTCCTTCCTCTGATAAGTAGCACCTTCGAATCCAACATCCCCCATCTCTATGACCTGTTCTTGAGTAGGATTTTCACCGTAATTCTGAGTAATGAAGTCCTTTTGTTGACTATAGTCTTTAATTTGTTGCCAATGCTGGTTTGACAAAGGGTAGATTTGGCCTACCATGTTAACGAACTCACGCTCACTTGAAGGTGTATCCTGGCTACTAATTTTAGGGAGTCCTTGTTCCATAACTTGATTTGCAATGTAACAAGTTTTTTCATGATGAAATTGAGCACAAGGCCTACAATAAGGAATTGCATCCTCTACCATGTTGGCAGAATCTAACTGGTTCGGAATTCTAGGTTCCTGAGCTGGTGCTTTCTTCTAATACATTTGATTTGGTTTATGCTGAAAGTTCCTTGGTGCATGAGAAACTTGATTTCTTCCCATCATTACTAACCTATTTTGAATATGATTCAATTGTGTAGCATGATTGGCCATTTGTTGATTTTGATTAGTCACTAAGGTTTTCATCATTTCAGACATTTCCTTCATTGGATCCTTACGTGATTCTTTACCTTTTGATTCAACAACTTTTTCTTTTGATTCTTTGTTATAGGAAGAATTTCCTCTAGTACATCTAGGTATGTTAGACTTACTAGATGACTGCATATTCTTTTCAATTTTTTCAGCCAAATCTCAGGCATGCTTTAAATCGGCAAGTTCGTTATCTCTTAACCGATACCTCAAATCAGTAGTGAAAGCTTCAATGTAATAGATGAAGATAGCAACATCATTTGGCTTAATGTCCTTATGAAGGTCAGAATCCAAATCTCTAAATTTCTTGTTGAATTCCTCCATAGTTTCATTTTCCATTTTTTTAATGTTATGGAGAGCAACTAGCTGATGTCTTGGTTCCTTCTTCTCTCCCCATTTTTTCTTAAAACCATTTTGGAATTTATCAAGAGTTTTGTATGAATTGTCAGCTAAATCAAGGTACCAATCTCCAACATCCTCTTCTAATGATAAAGAAAAAAGCTTCATTTTAACATCGTCATGGTCATGGGAAACTTCATTGCATTAACCAACTAGATGCCTTGAAAACTTCTGAAGATTGGATTTGACTGTGATGGCATTGTTGCCCTGAAAGATAGGCAGTTTCTTTATAGCATCACTCGAAATGGCATGAGGAGCACCTGCTATTTGAGTAAAGTCAAGGGGTTTGAAGAAATCAATCATTTCTTTAGATTGATGGATATGACTCTCTTCAAATAATTGATGGATATCTGAGAGGGATTGGGATCCTAAATCTTCAAGGATTCTACGAGAATTTTGTCTATTCATTCTCCTTCTATAAGCCCTTTCAGGCTTAGGGATGAGATCAAATACTCCTTCGGAGTTCCTTAAGGGTAGAATACCTTGGAGGGATATTAAACAGTGGAGTTGGCAGATGGATCAAAAAAAGAAAAAAAGAAAAAAAGATGAAGAATTAAACAATGAGGTGGGATCAACCTTGGAACAAGATGACCACTAGAACACTAGTCCAAGAAAACCTTCTAGCTAGCTAGACGCACACAAGGATATAGTGGGATAGAGAAGCAACCACAAAAAAATGTGGCCCTTGGGATGAAATCCCAAAGTGCTAATGCAAGTCAAAACTTGGATGTAGAAAAAGATGGATTTACAAAAATGGAAAAGAAACTAGATCTTTAAAAATGGGCCTTTAGAAAGATAGATCTAGCTTTGAAAAAGTAGATCCAAGTCTAGAAATCCTAGATCTAACTTAGTAGAAGCCAATCGAGCTTGAAATAAAGATTTAAATGCCTTGATCACTTTTACAAAAAGAAAAAGTGGAAAATAGGTAGGATAGAACCTTGAAAATTGAGATCCACTTGTAGCAACCAATGTAACTGAAAGAAAGATTGAAGTTTGTTGTTGGAGGAAAGGCTAGTCTCCTTGTTGTGTTTCTTTCTTTGAGAAGAGAAGGACTTGGAAAACCTATAAGAGAAAGAATTAGAGAGGAAAAACCATTGCATGTGCAAAAACCAACTTGATTTTCAAGCCACTCTCCACCTTGGATGATCCCTACAAAACCCTTATATTCAAACACAAATCCAAATAAGATATTTCTAAGCTATGTTAGAACATAAGTTGAATAAAGACTTGCTTAAGAAAAGATGAGGTGAGAGAGATATCACCAAGACAATGTGAACCAAGTCCAAGAACTCATGCATAGACCTCCAAAGTCGCTTTTTATTCCAATAGCATAAACAAGTATTACAATATAGATTTTGGCAGAGTGTTCTTGCCTAAAATCTCCATGAAGAAAAGAGTGCAAAGCACCTCTATATATACAAAAAGGAAAGAAAATAGGGCTCAAATCCCTAAATCCAGACTAAGAATAACACCGGAGTAAATGAATGAGCTCGACATGATGATTTGGAGTTGAGTTGAGTTGCAACTAGTTGTAACTAAGTGTTGGAGCAATGAGGGGGGGTGAGGTGGCTCATCCTCTCTCGTAATGATCACCCAACCAATAGATAACCCACACTTTAACCAAAAACCAATTTGACCAAAGAGGGCAAATTTTTGATTGATAGTTCAACTGCTACACTTCGATACTTGATCTGAAACTAACCGATGTTGACTGGAATCATCATAAATGCTTCGTGCCGAGCTAATTAGCTCTTTATTTTATTCAATTTGGTCTTTTTTGGAGATATTTTGATTTTCTCCAATTTATTATTTTCTATTATTTTAATTAATATTTCTCATTTTTTTTGTCTTTTGAGAAAATATTAATTATAAAGCCAAATAATAGTCTGAAACTTAGGATAAGTGTGTCTAGGGGCGAAATGAATGTTTTGGCTTAGAAAATAAGTGTTTATTTGCCAAAAACACCCCCCGAACCACTTAATTATTACATATTGAAAATTTTCAATTAAACCATGGTCAAAATGGTTTAATTAATTGAAAATTTTAATTAATTCCCTATAGGCAAAAAATTAAAAATTAAAAATCACCACGCATCCAGGAAAAAAAATATTTCGGACATTGTTTTAATGGATCCCAGAGCTTAGGAAATGACCATAGAACATACCAATAGTGTCTAGTAGGTTCATATTTACTAGTTGGAAGAAGCGGGAGAAAACCTCATCGATTATACTCGGCTATAGGAAAAACATAATTGACAAGGGAAAAAAATCCCTGGAATACCCTAGTTGAAATTTTATGTCTTAGTGGACCGAGCCACTCGAAACCCCTACTATCACACTTTATTACAAAAATCCCATGGGGCATGGTCATTTCAACATAAAAATAAAAATGACTAGCCAAAATTGGCTAGGCAAAACATTCTGAACTTCTACTGCAATGAATATGAACATTGACCATGTTCATCAAATGGCGGCTCAACAGGAGGTTCAACTATAGTACAAAATAGTTGGTAACAAAACCAACGCTTTCAGCTTTGTTCAGCTTCAAAGTTCGTAGCCTCTTATTCAAGACTCTCTTCTGATTGGGAGCCTTCTTTTCATATAGCTTGACCAAAGTATCATAGCATTCTTTAGCAGTCTTCAAAGATGTGATATTGGGCATCAATGATTGTCTGATAGAATTATAGATGATTCTTCTAGCCTTAGCTCTTTTCCTACCAGCGTTTGTTGTTGGCTCTTCTGTGACATTAAAAACAATGTCATCTAAGTCATTGTCATCTAAAATGGCTGTCAACTTGGCTTTCCGGGAGTTGAAGTTTGTTGAACCATAGAGCTTCTCTTCCGGTTTGAAACCATTGGTGGCCATCTTTGTGACTTAGTCAAATGTTAGATCTGCAAATCTTATCCCAAGATCTAGTGAAAAACAACAGCAATGTCCCTTTACTGTGTTTTCACATGCTAAGCTCTGATACCATGTTGAATTTTAGCATTAGCAGAAATACTTAAAAATTTGTAGATTAACTTAAACAAATAACAAGTGCAGTAAAATAATATTCATCACATCAGCACAATGGACACGAGTTTTTCACTGGGGAAACCTTCAAAGGACAAAACCCCCAAAAAGCATTAGTAGCTCATCTCATAAATGAGATGACTTAGGAAATTCTTCAAAAAGTTCCTCAAACCCCAATCTGGTTTAAACCACAATTTATAGTAAGAATTTCTCAGTAAAAATCAGAGCAAGGGTTTCAAACCCTAGTAACTGAAATTTCTAGATCTGACTGGAAAAGATCAGTACTGTCCAAAACAACAGTCTACTCAAAAATGTCAGATCTGTCCAAAAATATCAAATCTGCATTATGGTTTCCCAGATCTAGAGGATGATTGCCTGGATCTGAAGATCTGAAGTTGCTTGCCCTAGATATGAAGAAGAATGTTTTGGATTTGAAGATGAATGAAACCTTAGCTGAGGGTTTTGACTTCACATGAATGATGATTCCCTAGCTAGACTCATCCATGCTAGGGGACAATCATGAACTTTCTTCGCCTGTGAGATCTTCTCATTTGCAGCAGTACTTGTGAGAGCAAGAGCATATATCATAATGAAATTACTTGATCTTCTTTTATAGCCTTTATTCACTTGTAAGTGGACCAAAATTAGGAAAGATAAAATAATAATATTTTATTATTGTCCTAATTTCACTTTTACCTTTTTACCAAAAAGGTCCTTTTATGTATTTTTGACTTTTACCAAAAGTCCTTAGTTATCTTTGACTTTCACCTGTGGTCCAAAATCCTTATTATTTTATACTTTTGACTTTAGCCTTTTTCCAAGGGCCCATGTGGTCCTTTTAATTCCACAAGTACATTATCATAAACCAAGAGAGTTATTAATGCTTTTATCTCACACTCTGTGTGACACCGAGATCTAATACTAGGATAACTTAACCAAGGGTAGCTAATCCTTGGAGAAGTATACAAAGCCCATAGATTAAGGGTCAGAGTGTCACACATGCCTAGACCCAGTCTAGGGCTTGCAGTGCCTTCCTGATAACAGACTAGGTGCCTTAGCCATGGGCTGCATAATTTGAACCTAGGTCAAATACTTGGTAACAGACCAAGCGCCTCCATTCTCCTAGAGAATGGCCACTCAGAACTAAGCTAAGTCTACCAATACTAGACTGGTCCACATCGTGGTCCTGGACCAGATGTCTACCATTCAACAGAATGGTCACTCAACACTGGGTTGTGTCTACCCAGGGCAGAGTTGGGTCTATATCATGGTCCCAGACTAGATATCTACCATTCAACAGAATGGTCACTCAACACTGGGTTGAGTCTTCATCATGGTCTCGGACTAGGTGGCTCCAATCTCCTAAGAGAATGGCTCTCAATGCTGCTTAGAAAAATCAACAAAGAGAACCTAATCCGGTGGGACACTTGCACAAATTGCAAGGGTTGAGGCACTCTGAGGTCACTTGGTTTGGCTACCTGTCCTCTGCCCATCCTGAATAGGATCCTTCATAGAGGCAGCCACAACTGTTGTGATAACACAACATAACATGCAACTAAAGATATAAATTTATTAAAAGTAATGTATAAATTGATAAGATAATAAGATTATATTACAAAAGAAAGGTCTCGTACGACGTATATATAAGCTACATGAGCACTATTTTACCAAGAGACATGTCGTTTTAAGCCATGTCCTTTAATAACACAATTCCTTAAAATCGTTTAGTAATTACTTTAACTTAAATTTATTAAATGTATTATTTATTTATTCATTACTTATTTTAATGTGAAATTCTTATTTATTTCTTTATTATTTAATGTATATAACATAAAATATGGCAATTGATTATTTTATGTTGACGATTGATTGTATATTATAATACTTAGATCATTTTGTCATTTGACCTATTTCGTTTCATGGTTGATGTTGTCTATTAGATGTTGATGATACATGTAAATTGATATATTCTTTTCCAAGGAATCATGTGGAGAAACCAAAGGGATGATTCCCCACATTTAGAGATGGCATCCCTGTTAAACTGGTTGCGTCGACTAGTGTGCCTAACCAAGGGGAGTTCAAACTGAGCACCTGCAGGCACAAAACTAGCCAAATGCTTAACAATGTTAGCGACATTGGTTGACCTTACCCCTTGGGCTAGATGTAAATAGTTATATATGGAAACATGATGTTATAATTTATCACTGCAAAATGGTTGATTGATGTTATCTTATATTAAATGGTTGTTTCCCCAATGACTAATCTACTGTGGATTACAATTATGTCTTACGAATGTAGCATTCATCTGCAAGTAGCACAAACTCTATCTATTCAAATTTCTGCAACTAATTTGGCATTTTACATGTTTTCATTGAATATATATGCATTAAAATATAGAAAAATACTATTATATAAAAAACGCTCCTGGAATGCTTCACCTCGGCTTATCTTGGGATTTGCCACTTCGTGCCCCCTCTTCCCACCTCACTCCCACTCCCAACATCACCGATAGTTATGTACAGGAGAAGATAATTAAGAATAAAGAAGTATAGATGCCGTTATAATATATTCAGTTATGGGTATGTTATGAACATAGGATCATAACAAAGAACTACTGTATTTGTACTCTGTCCAGACCCTTGGCAAAATGTTGTTATGCCAATGGAGACTGCTGGATTTCTACAGACTCTTAAAAACTTGGGCCCTTGGCATACTCTTGGATTTGAAAAGATATTGCTAAGATTTAAAAGTAGGCTATTTGTGATTGAACCTGGCAAGTTCAATTTTATGTCATGAAAGTTTATTTTTTTATTCATCTCCCAAAGCTTTAACACGTAATCTGAAAAAAAACTAGAACTGAACTAAGTATCTCACTGACAAAATATCAAACTGGTTACTAGTTCTCTTGTTTGGTTTGTGACAGGTGTATCAAATCATGCAAGCCTTTGGGAATTTATAAGCATTGCAGTATTATTGTGCTTTTCTGCAATACAAGATCATGGCATAGAAGCACTCCATTCATTTTCTGAAATTCTTAAGTGTAGCCCACAATCACCATTTGGTTTTGGCTTCATGAAAGATGGGTTCAGCAAATCGGTACTGTCGACAATATGTTCATCCCAGAATTTGACATATGGTGATCCAGACAATAACACTCTGCAAGGTAAGATGAGTTTGACATGAATTATGTGCTTTATAATACATACAATGGCTTTATTCTTTTGGGATGGAATATCTGTAATGAGATAGTAAACTGCTCAAAGTACTTTTCTTTAAACTGATGCTGCATTTGCTTCTCTTTATACTGAAAAATGAATGGAACAGATTGAAACTCCTAGAGTATGGTCTCTTCATTGATGGGAAAATGGTTTTATGCTAAATTAATAATAATGTTTGACTGTTGACAACTTGACAGCCTTAGAATAGTCTCACTCTTTTGTTTGATGTTCTTGCAGTGAACTGGATCACAAAATATCTTTTATCTATAGGCCAAAGGTTTCAAGCAACATATCATTCTTGTGGGACCTACATTGCATGTTTGACCATACTTGTCATGGTATACTTGGTCAATCCTAATTACATATCTTTTGGATACCTTTTCTTTCTTTTGGTCTGGATCGTAGGCCGACAACTGGTGGGAAAGACAAGGCAGCGTTTGTGGCTACCGTTACTGATTTATTCCATGTTGGTTTTTATCTTCATCTATGCTTTAAGCAGTTTCCCCAGTGTCCAGATGTGGCTCTCTAGAAAGATATTGCTTTATCCATATACAGGGTTGAAACCTGGTGCTTCTTTATTTGAGAATATTTGGGAATCCCTTGCAATTTTGATTGCAATGCAGTTGTATCGATATGAAAGGACACAAACTAAAGCTGAGTTGTTTTATCAGAAAATTGATGAATCTGTTCAATCTGATAATGGATTCCTTGGATTTGCTAAAAGATTTCTAATCTGGCATAGTGGGAAGATTTTATCAGTGGCTGTGTTCTATGCTAGTATTTCTCCAGTCAGTCTGTTTGGTTTTGTCTATCTTATTATTCTTGTCTTTGTAACAAATTTTCCCAAAACTTCTCACTTCCCAGCTAAGCTTTATTCAAGCTATACAGGAATTCTGGTTGCATGTGAATATCTATTCCAGATGCTGGGCAGTCAATTTCAGATGTTCCCAGGTCAAAAACATGCAGATTTTTCATCATGGCTAGGTTTCCAAGTCTTTGAACAGGGTTTCTACGGGATTGAGTCAGGATTGAGAAGCAAAACTTTGGTTTTAATTGTATGTATTCTTCAATACAATGTTTTTCAATGGCTTGATGCGATGCCAAACTCCTTGATTAACACAGAGAAGTGGGCAGAACCTTGCCATTTATTTATTTCTCCTCAAAATAAAGGACAAAGGGATTTTCCCCAGGAAAAAACACCTCTAATGGAGCGGGAAAAACCTTTTTATCAGGAGCAGAGTTATTTGGATGGGGATTCCGTGAATATATACTCCAATACTGATAAGGTCGGTCAAACATTACCCACACAGTCTTGTTCATTGTTCAGCACTGGGATGGTCTCAAGCTCAATGGCAGCAAATTTTGAGACAGGATTGCCAGATGATATCTCTTGCTCTTTCTGGGGTAGAACTAAAGAAAGCTGCAAATCTAAGGAAAAAATATTGTTTGCCTTGAAAAAGGAGAGATATGAGACGCAATTACGTACATTAAAATTATATGCCAAATTTTGGGCAGAAAACATTTTCAACCTTTTTGGACTGGAGATATGCATGCTTACTTTGCTGCTTGCAAGCTTTACTGTGTCAAATTCTATATCAATTTTATATGTACTAGTCCTTGGCCTCTGCATTCTGCTAAACCGGAGAACGCTGCACTTTCTTTGGCCAGCATTTTTCTTCTTGTTTTCTTGCATTCTTCTCCTTGAATATTTGGCTCTTGGAAATGCATTTCCAGCTTGGAATCGTAATGACACTCGTAAAGTGCACTGCCATGATTGCTGGAACAGCTCAAATCTTCACTATGGTTACTGCACAAAATGCTGGCTAGGTATTTTCTTTTTCCCTTCCTTTCTAAATTTTCAGTATTTGCTAGAGAATCACAGGGCATGATATGAAATGTGTAAAAATCTTAACATTAGCACAGTTTGTAGCTTTCTCCTTGGATTGAAAAAACTGTCAACAACTGTTTTCTTTGATTTGCCTTTGTAAGGGATAATAACATATGAAATATTGCATTGCAGGAGTTGTTGTTGATGACCGCCAAATGCTTGTAACCTACTTTATGGTATTTTTTGTTGCTTCCTTCAAACTGCGTGGAAATTTATCTGCTGGTTATTTTGAATCTGATTCATATCACCAGCTGGGTTCTCAAAGACTTGATAGATTGGTCTGGAAAGAGATCTCATTTGAAAGAAAGGGGCAGTGGACCTGGATTGACAATTTCAGATTATTATTTTATCGCCATCTATTAGATGTTGTGCTTATGCTTGTACTTATAACCGGCACACTTGAGTATGATATTTTACACCTTGGTTATTTGGGTTTTGCCATGGTATCTTTTCGCATGAGACATACAATCATGAAAAAGCAAAACAGAATTTTCAATTTGTTACGCTTGTATAATTTTACACTTGTCGTTTTGTCTCTTGCATTCCAAGCGCCATTTTTTGGAGACATTGGAAAGGGAACATGTTCACTGCCAGATGGTCTTTATGGTGTTGTCGGGTTCTATAAGTATGACTATGGATTTAGAATCACTTCGCGTTCAGCATTAGTAGATATTATTATATTTTGTCTTGTGGGTCTTCAGTCTTATATTTTCCGATCAAAGGCATTTGACCAGGTATTAAACTACCTCGAGGCAGAACAGATTGATGCAATTTTACATGCTCAAGAGAAGAGGGCTGCTTGGAAGACTGCACAATTACAGCAGATTCGTCAAATTGAGGACCGCAAACAAAAACGGCATTTTCAAGTGGAGAAGATGAAGGCAGAGATGTCTCATTTTCAGAACCAGCTCGGTATGTTCCATTCCACAGGAAATTACAACCATACTTGTTTGAGACATGATGTTAGCAATCAAGAAAGAAAAATCTGTCAGCTTGATTCCACTGCCATGATGCAAAAAAATTCAGAACAATGGGAAGACATACCTACAGAGCAAAAACCGATCAAGCAGCTGCAGCAAGAAGGTTCTCCCTATTCTTATGATAATGATCAAGGGAACACCAGTATTTCCAGAATACAGAGAATTTTAAACCTTCCTAAATTGTCATATAGAAATGCAATTTCTTCGTCATGTAGTGTAAATAGTGAAGGGTCCAAAGATAAGTTTTCTAACCAATTGAAAGATTCTTCTGGTTCTGAGATCACTGAGTTGAAAGAGTCAACTGTCGACATGACTCCAAAACCAGAAAGTTTAAAAGGTGTGAGCATAAAAAGAGGAAAAGAGCAAGAGAAGGGTCACATAAACTCTGCTGTCCAACTGATTGGACATGGAATTGCTCAGGTCCATTCACTAGGAAATCAAGCTGTGGCCAACATTGCGAGTTTCTTAAATATAGAACAGAATGATTTGGAACCAAATGAGCTCTCTTCTAGCAAGGAAAGAGAAAATGACTCACTAGATAATGTTAATCCTATTGAGAAATCCGGTTCAGAGCACCTTGAAGAAACATTTTCAATGCATTCAAGTGGAGAAGGTTTAGTGTCTAATGAAGAAAGGCAATGGTTTAAGAAGCTCTCTTGTTATTGCTGGTCAAAGATTCGGTCCAACACTGATGCAATTTGCTACTCTTGTTTTGTCCTTGTATTCCTATGGAATTTTAGTTTGTTAACTATGATTTATCTGGCAGTTCTATTCTTATATGCACTTCTTGTAAATCCTGGTCCAAGTTACTTCTTCTGGATTGCAATGCTAATTTATACCGAGCTAATCATTTTGATTCAGTACATCTATCAAATCAGTGTGCACCATTGTGGCCCAAAGATTGATTCTCATTTACGTTGGGAAATAGGATTTCCAAGTGTTGTAACTTCATCATTTGTGATTGCCGTCTTCCCACTGTTTATAGTTTATCTATCTACTCTTTTACAGTGTTCAATTAAAGCTAGAGATGGCGAGTGGATGTCGTTCACGGAGAATGTATTTCTTGGAAAGAGAATGCCTTATCAGGAAATAATTTATGAGAGAATGCACTGGAAGGAGAAGTTAGGTACATTTTTACTATCAGTTCTGAATACTCTGAAAATGACTGGAAGAGGCCTTCAAAGGTATTGGAAGTCACTGACACATGGTTCAGAAGCTCCTCCACATTTTGTGCAAGTTTCAATGTATGTAAATACCTGGCCAGAAGATGGGATCCAACCTGAGAGAATTGAATCAGGTATAAACAAGCTGCTTGATGCTTATCATAAGAAGTGGTGCAAGCAAAAATCTCCTTTTGTCGGTCATTCTGTAAGCCGTCTTCGTGTCGAAAGCATCGAAAGCAGCCCCGAAGATGCTAATATAGCCCTGGCCGTTTTTGAAGTGATATATGCTTCTCCTTTAACCATCTGTCCTGCAGGTGCACATTACACAGCACTTACTCCTGCTGCAGATGTGGCATATGAGCTTCACAGGGCAAAAGAGTTTGCTCTTTTGGAGGAAGTAGGCTTCCCTTATCCTATTATATCTGTGATTGCAGGAGGGAAGAGGGAAATCGATTTGTATGCATACATCTTTTGTGCAGATTTGGTTGCATTTTTCCTGGTTGCAATGTTCTATCAATCTATGATTAAGCACAATAGTCAGTTTCTTGATGTATATCAACTGGAGGATCAATTTCCAAAAGAGTTTGTGTTTGTTTTGATGGTATGTTGGACTGTCATGATCATTATCCAACGAAATTAACTCTAGATTTTGTATTTCTGTATATTTACTTTCTTCAGTTTATCTTTAGGATTGCAGAGTTAATGGCTAAATTTTTTAAGTATGTTCTTTACATTTGAACTCATCATTTTTATATTTTACTTATTGCAGATTCTATTTTTTCTAATTGTGGTCGACCGCATTATCTACCTTTGTTCATTCGCCTTAGGGAAAGTAATTTATTACTTTTTCAGCCTTGTGCTATTCACATATTCTGTCACGGAATATGCATGGAACATGGAATCTAAAAGCCAATATAATGGAGAATTCGCACTTCGTGCATTCTATTTCACAAAAGCAGTGTCTTTGTCACTACAAGCATTGCAAATTAAGTTTGGTCTTCCTCATAAGAGCACTTTATATGGACAATTCTTTACAAGCAGTGTTACAAATGTAAACTATCTGGGCTTTCGTGTTTATCGAGCTCTACCTTTTCTGTATGAAATTCGCTGCGTTTTGGACTGGTCATGCACAGCTACATCCCTGACAATGTATGATTGGTTGAAGGTCAGTATGTTTTCACTTTCTTTATTTATGAACCTTGTTTCATATATATACAATCTGGGCATTCTCACAAATTGAAATCGGCCTATTCAAAAAGGGTGAAAATGAAAACAAAAGTTTTGCTTTGTTCAAAAATAAAATTCAATATTTTATTATATTGATTGTCTCCATTGTTTTCTGAAGCCAAGTTGTACGAGTAGGCAATAATTATGCATGTTACATTAGTGATTTACTTTTCTTCCTTTATTTTTGCTTTCAGTATTTTCTAGGAGCTGCCTTCTCACTCCCACATTGCATTCACACTGGATGTATCTTTTAGTCTCATTTGTTGGAAATTAATAAAAATATCTTATCTTATTTGTAGGATTCAAAATGGGATATATATTGTAAACCCATCTCGTTTCTTTTTCTGAGACAATTTCTTATTTTAAACATAAAATATCTACAAAGAGCAGAGATATGTACAAGGAGCATATTTTCTTTTTGCCCTTCTCGGTTTTTATTTGTGAAGACTGTATGTTATTGGTCATTTATACAGGTGCAACTTAATTGAAAGTAATGTTCCATTGACTTTAATCATCTTAGAGAGTTCCTCTGCTTTATGTTCATGGAATTGTATGCGTAGGTTATGTTATCACACAAACTAGCATCTTGAGATCAAAACCTTAAAGTCAATGATAGCTTATGGATAGCCAAGAGGGGGGCCAATGTCACCACACCTAACCCTCTTCTTCTCTTTAGGCTAGCTTTTGTCTAGCTCAAGCGAGGAGGTAAAGTCCCCTTCTGCATGATGGATTAGGAGATCGATGAAGTAGCCCTGCTGATCCCCAAGGACTAAAAGTCGAAGAAATAAAGGGGATTATTTAGTTATCAAGTCATTAAGGAGCAATATGCAACTTTAAAAGGGTTACACGAGTTAATTAGATTAATAAGAGTTAGAAAGTGTTTTTGTTTTAAGTTAATAAGATGAATGTGACTTTATAAAGTCACTTTATGAAAATAAAAGGGGAAAATGCTTTTTATTATATTTAATTGAGAATAGGACAAATGGGAAAAATAAGCTATAAAAAGGGGAAAAAGGATATATGTCCTTGCATTATGATGATGTGATATTCTGAAAGGTTTTTGGAAGAGCATGAGTTCATCATTAGGGTTTTTGGAAACCCTTGGAGTTATCCATCTTCGGTGGTGCAAGATCCAACCTAGTGGATTCATAGGGAAGATCAATCAGTTTTCGTCTCAGATCTTGTTACCATGGAAAGGTGTCAAGTTTCCTTCTCATACCTTTGGAGATGGGATGAGTTTCAAGTTTGGCGAGACAAACCAATGACCCCATCCATCATGATCTTGCATGACCTCCCATGCCTACCAAACTCCCCTTGGACATTCCTAAGTTTGAAGGGAAGAAAAGCAAGACCCCCAAAAACATACCATGTCTTTTCATTTATGGTGCTCCTCTAATAGCATCATAGATGATTCTATTTAGTTATGTTTGTTTTAGAGGACCATCACAAGCATCGCTGCCAAGTGGTATATCAAGCAACCCCATGGGATGTTGGGTCTTAATATTGATTATAACAAGTTTGCAATTTGATTCATAGAGTTAAACACGTTAAACATAAGACAATGGCATACAAAATCATCCACACATTATTAAGAAATAACCTTGGAAACCCCTCACTTGGAGAAAAACAACAAACCAATGAGTCTATAGCTCATCTATTAATCAAACACTCAAAACAAGTGTTTACAACTGTGACTTGGTAGACAACAAATCACATTCTATCACATTATCGTGCTACACACTATACCCTGCGCAGTATATGCTTGCATTGTTGTTTTTTCATGCACAATCTTTACATCTTATTTATAGATGCAATACAACCAAATTCTCATTAATGACAATCCATAATTTCTTAACCACTTTCAGTTATTATGTTATAGTCAACTTGATTAGGTCAACTTTGGTTGATTTCCCATTAAGCTTTTCAGTTGTTTCGTCAGCTTCCCATCGACCAAGTTGTGTTCCTTCGGCCAATCAACTTATCTCGGACTGTTGGTCGACCAAACTTCCACCATTCGTCGCCTCTGAATCTAGTCGACTATTGACTTTTCCAGTCAATCCACATGCAAAGATTATAACTTTCTCAACATTCTCCCACATGTTGTCTTCTTTGCATAAATAGGAGATTAAGAACTCAGTTCATTCTAGCAAAGAGAACAAGCCCATCGTTTCCCTACACTAGGAAAACTTCTCTGCGCTTACCAACTTGGTTAATGAGCCCGCAACATTCTTCACTGTGTCTACCTTTTCTTGGTAACACCTTATATTTCTCTACCATCTCCCTCAAAAAATGGTATTGAACATCAATGTGTTTCATATTTGAATGATATGTTGGATTCTTCGCTAAGAAGATTACACTCTGACTATCACAACCAACATAACAACATGATGTTCAAACCCTACATCTAAACACAACCTCCACAACCAAACAACTTCCTTGCATGCATGAGTAGCTGCCATGTATCCATCCTAGTAGTCGATGGTGCAATGATCGGTTGCCTCCTACTCATCTAACTAACTACCTCACCGAATATCTTGAACACATACCCGCTAGTCGATAATCTATGGTTGATATCTATAGCCCAGTAAGAATGTACAAAAACATGTACATTGATTTCCTTGTTGCCCTCAAGATCTCCTTTGTAATAGATTGCAAATATCTTGTGTCACGCAGATACCTGAATACTCTCTTGACTAGGGTCTAGTGCTCTTTTCTAGGTGTTGACATATACATGCTTGATACTCCCACTTCATGGGAAATATCGATCCGAGTGCCGACCATAGCATACATCAGACTATCGATAGCACTAACTTAGGGCACACATAACATGTACTCCTTTACTTTTTATGTCTTCGAAAACTGTTCAGCAAATAACTTGACTCCCAAAGAATAGGTACCTTGACCAGTCAACTATCCTGCATGTTGAGACGTTTTAGAATTGTTTGAACATATTTCCTCTAGCTTAATTGAAGCCTTCTACCAACTCGGTCTCTCTTTTTCCATTCCTGTAATGAAATTTGCTACTTCGAGATCCTTCATGTCGAACTTGGAGGATAATTGCAGTTTAAACTTTCACCTCCTTTATCATATCCATGTTGTTTCCGACCAACAACATGTCGTCAACATACAACACTGTTTCCCACCTATATCGACTAGGTGGCAACGTCATGTACATTGCAGATATACATTCTATACAATTTGCACCATGGAAAAATCCTAGGGATTTTTCACTTAGCAGGGAAATTCTGCCCCTTTTGTACACAAAATGACTGTTCCCCCGCATGGGATAATTAATGTAACTTTATATGTCAACATGGGTCATTCCTCTAAGGATGTCACCATGGACTTTATTATCTGGGAAGTCCTCTTCACCGAGTGTTTTTTTCCCTTTCAGTTAATTTTCTTAATTAACAATTTTAATTAGTTGGGTTTTTCACTCACCAATCCTCCAAAGTGATGAATTGGCGTTTTGATAATCAAGCCCATGAGGTGGCTAAGGTTTCAAGTAGTTGTTTCAGCTTTTGCAATCTCATATGTTGAATGGTTTAACAACTATAATTATTTCACAGCATTTGTTTAACTTTATCTCACTGATAACCTGTTCATAATTTGTGGATATTGTTTATACTGTACAATTGATTGATACTATTCATATGTTCATTTGTTTATACTGTTGAACTGACTATCATTGCTTTAAATGTTTACCTAATCATTCATTTCTATGCATATTGTCCATAGTATTCAACTTATTTCATTTGTAGTCCCATTCGGTTAGAAAACACTTAAATTGTTGATTAATTAATCTAGATCTGCATTTCATCTGAAAGTTGCATTTGTCTTGACTCCATTTCATTTATAGGCACTGGTTTTGTTAATCTAAAAAGGTTTGGCTGTCATTGAAAGTGAAAATTTGCATTGCATTAGCTGCTTGTCATCCTTTAGAGAGTGCAAGACCTCAGCCTACACACCCTAATAAAGATCCCATTAACTAAATTGTTAATAAACTTAGGAACTTAGTATTCCATAGGGACTACTCCCCTTGGCTCTGTTGGGATTTGGCCTAAACGAAGGAGTTGGTAAACTGTGGTGACAGTGGTCCCCAGCTCTCACTTGCCCCCAAGGACACACAAAGCGGGTTGGAGACTTCCCCGTGTCATAAAGTGTGTATTATGCGGCAACAAACACCACATATACGAAGTGATCACTGACTTTCTTCAAATACACAAGGATCCGCCTAACTTCTCAGAAACCCCAACTGTTTGATATACATATCGAGCTTTTGACACAACATCCTGGGCAATTGCTTTAGACCATAGAGAGACTTCTTGAGTTTACAGACTAGCTCCTTTTCTCCTTCCACTATAAAACCTTTAGGCTGCTTCATAAAGATTTCTTCTTCAAGATCACTATGAAGAAATGTTGTCTTTACAGCCATCTTTTCTATCTCAAGACCAAATGTTGCAGCTAAAGACATTTGTAAATTATATCAACATTGGATAAGTTTCTCCCTTCCAATTCATCTTCAAAATTTATCTTAAGGCTCTGTGAGGAATTTAGGAAATGTATAATTTGGGCATCATCATTAAAGACTTGCCAATGGTCCTGGTCATCTGGCACTGAGGGCCCAAAACAAACCTCCACCTTGCAATTTCGCTACAACAGATCTTCAGGTATTTCAAACGTACTAACAGCCACAGCTAAACTGTCAGCAGGGGAGTTTTGCTCCCACGGAACTGCTTTGATACCGAAGGCATCAAAACATTTGATAGCATCCCACACGATGTTTCTTTAATCTCGGAGCCTATTATTTTTAGCAGCAAAATGGTTCTAAACCTGAGATACCACTAGATCTTAGTCACCTATCATGCTAATGGACTTATTCTTCATTTCGCGAGTGATCTCTAAACTCAAAAGCAAAGCTTCATACTCCACCACATTGTTTGTGCAATCAAATTCTACGTAGAAAGAATGCACAATCTCCTCACTGACTAGGCCTACTTTACCCACACTCAATCCACCTAGATCTACAAGCAGAAAGAGATCAATGGGGTCAGCAAAATTTTGCCACACACTTCAAGGCCAAGATAGCAAGGAATACATGGAGGCCATCCTAACAAAGAGGTCACAGAGGGGGAGATAGTCCTCAAATCACATAGCTGTATTCAGATCTACAGGGATTTAGTATGCAAATGTGGAAGAGATGTAAAAAGGGATGAGGTCATCAAAGCAAACCAAAGGGTTGGGTAATGATCTGGGAAACATTGTAGAGACCAACCAAAGAACATTTATATAATCCACCAACTAACACCAAATATGCTACCAAACTAGTGTTCTATTCATCATACATATCAAATAATCACAAGCTATAGAATAGATCAAAATGCAAGTCAGTCTAAAAATATCAACTAAAACTGTCCATATAATAACCTCAAGGCACACTGTCTAGTACAAACTGTAGCATGAAGGATACATCATCTGTAGCTGCTGTGAGGCACTATCAACCAAGATTCAATCCTGTCAAATAGTGGATATGTCGATTGTAACCCAGGTTCTAGCATGCATGGCAAGGGACCTGAGAATCAGTAGGTAGAAGTCCTGGGCTCTAACTCTGGCACACTACCCATTCAACTGATCCAGCCATAATAACAACTCATGAATCTCGAGAATCTCCATCTGGTGCTCTGTCTCTGCGACTCAACTGTACTGGCCAAGCTCAAAAACGTGGTATGCTCTGACAAAATGAGAGAGCAAGTCCCCTCTACAAAATGAGTGATAATAGATGGTACCAAGATGAAGAGTGTGATCCATGCAATGATCCAGAGGTTATACCAAATAATGGCATGTGCATAAAACAGAAACTACTTCTATATACTACACTATGTAGTATGTATCAATCCTACTCACCATGCTCATAAAAAATTACAAGTGTAAAGTATAATTTGCAGACACTTGTTACATCAGTCAATAAAACCCATATAATCCATACGTATATCCCCTAGGCATGCAATCTGGCACAATAACTGAAATGACAAAGAACCATCACAAGGAAACCACATGGCAACTGATACACAAATATCGGAGATCATATAGGAATCACTACTCTGACACATATGCCCTGCTCAATACAAAAATGAACCAGCCCTGCTCTGCTCTGCAAAACGAGGGTATAGCACCCCATGCATATGCTCGTATAACAATATAATAAGCACCCATATCTTGCCATGTGCTTATTTTTCTATCTATTCTAGATCATATGGAAATGTCCTTGTTAATTTCAAGGAAAACTATGCTCCCTTTTAACTATGGAGATTCATTTCTTATTTTCTATAATATAAATACTTCATGACTTGGAACAATGTTCTATTTTTATCACCAGTTATTCTTTCTTCAATCTCATGTTGATTGTAAAAGATAAAATTGGGATAGATGGATATACTTATCTGCAGAAGATAATTCCATTCCATATTTCATTGCATAGATGGTAATCACTCATCATATTTGGGCTTCTATATAAATAGTCACAGAAATCTGCAAAATGTTCTCAAAGGTAATCTCCATATAAGATTCTGGAGTGGTTTTATCCTATACACAGATCACCTTAAAAATTCTAGAAGATGCAAGAAAAATTCTTAAATACTTTGATACCACATATGAAAATTCAAAATATATATATGGAATGCATATGACAAATCAGGCAAAAGTATGATTTATTACTCTGCAAACATGACGCAATGAATTTGTTTATGATATTCAGTTGGAAGACATTTATGCAAGTCTGTATCTGGTCAAGTGTGATAGAACTCTTTCCAGAGCAAAGCATCGGCTAGGTGAAAAGCAAAGTAAGGCAACAAAATTCTGCAGCGGCATATGTCTGTTCCTAATTCTGATATGTGTCATTTGGGCTCCTATGTTGGTACATAAATCCTTCCCTATTTCTCTCTTGTTAACATTGAAGTTACTAACAGGACTAAGCTTTTTATGTAGTTCTTATTTGCACTTTTAATTAGTGATGCTGTAAGAACTAGTTTCCTGTGAGGAATAGGCCATATAAAGGCTAGAATTTTGGTTACATTGCCTCTTAAAGCTTTTGAAGAATCCTGAAAATGTGTTGAATGATTTATGGTAGGCCTTTTTTGTTGATGTTGAGAGTAGAATCCACCAGAAGTCGCAAGTTTGGAATAGGAAACAGACATTTAATCAAGAATAATATTCTTGTGTGAACATAGAAGGAACAACCACAACATCATTAACAGTATGTAGGAATTATCATGAAAACTCTTAGGCTATTCTTAACCTCATGGACGTTAAAATATTTCCTTCCTCCCTTCCTTATTCAACTCAGGGTGTGCTCAGCATGTGCACGTGTGCTTAATCAATGGAGATATAGGTGATGCACAATATGCAATAAGAAAGCCTCCACGTATGATGATTGATAAACCCAAGAAAGGTGACCTCTATATCCTAAGTCACCGGATTCGGCGATTTTTTTCCTTTCAAATAAAAAATTCGTCGTTTTTCGCAGCAACCGACTTTCCTCGGGAAAAATCGCCGATTTTCAGGACCCTACCCTAAATTCCGTCAAGTTTGATGTTTGTTTTTCTGCAGTGTGATCTCATGGCTGCCTTGAAATTTCATGGGTCAGATTTTATACCAGGTTTCGTGAGCCTTGAAGTGGTCAGTGCTTGGCAGGCTGCAGGTCGTGGATCTCTGCAAGGGGGACTGGGAGGTGTACACTGTAGACTTCCAGTAGCGGCGTATCGTGTGCCAAATCGATTAATTGGTGGTTCATGGGTCATGGATCGTGTGCCATATCAATTAATTTTGCCGGATGGACTGCCGCCCGGTTGAGGGGGTGGAACGGTGGACAGCATGCTTAAGAGAAAATAATTATATATTTTTTAAATTATTAAGAATTAAATTAAAATATACATGTTATAAGTTTTAATTTGAAACTTTTATACATACATGGTGTTACCCACCTATTTCGACTAGGTGGCAACTCCATGTACATGAAGATGTACATAGTTGTACAAATGGTACCTTGGAAAAATCTGAGGATTTTTTCACTTCTGCAGGACAATTGCCCCTTTGTAAAACGAAATGTTCGCTCCCCTGCGTGTGAAAATTAATGTAATTTTATGTGCTAGTATGGGTCATACGATATGGATGCCATACCATGGAACTGGTTGTTAGGGAAGTCCCCTCATCAAGTGTTTTTTCCCTTTCCAATTAATCTTGTTGTGTAAACGATTTTAATTGGTTTGGTTTTTCACTAAAAATCCTCCAAAGTGGTGACGGGCGTTCTAACAGTTAAGTCCATGGGGTGGCTAAGGGTTCAAATGTTGTTCATGACCATGCTAGACATTTGTATAGAGTTTTGCGGAGTTTCGTTATGTTGTTGTATTTTTATTAATTTTTTCTAGTTAATTAACTTCACCCCTTGGTGGTTAATTAACTCAGTTTTGATGTAATAATGTAATTGCTCAAGCACTGACATTTTGTAATAGGGGCTATGAATGCAAGGAAAATTGCTATGAAACCCCCTAAGCCACTGCTTCGAGTCCCATGTCATTCTGATAAGGGGTTGAGGAGATAGACCATTTTTGTCTAAGCAAGGTCTATTTTCCTAGGGAATTAATTAATTTCCCTAAGTCAAAAATTCATATTATTTGATTTTGAAGGGAAAAATCAAATAATGCCATGGTGATTTTGTTTGGGGGTTCTTAAGCCTAGGAAAATTTATTCCAAATTTTTTCCACCCCCCCATGGCCAGGATATAATTTTTCAAGCTTATTTTTAATTTTTCCTAAGTCAAAATTGAAAAATTTAAAAATTAAGTTAAAAAATTAAATCTAAGGTGAATTTTTATTTTTAGCCTAAGTCTAAAGGTTAAATTTTTATCTTGGAGCATTGGCTAAAGTCAAAGCTAATTCTAGAGGAGCCAAGTTAGAACCCTCACTATAGTGGGGCGTCAAGGTAAAAAGGGGCTAATTTAGAGGGGCGCTAATGTATAAAATCCCCATTTAAGTGAGGCACTACCACATATAATGAAGAGTCTCCACCATATTAAGATGGGGCGCTACCATATTTAGAGGATGCACTACCAAATAAGGAGGCGTCATAAGTTTAAGGAAGGCGCTACCAAGTTTAGGGAGGCGCTACCTAATATAGAGGGGCGTCACATGAGATTTGGAGGAGCGCTAGTTTGAAGGAAGCCGCCACATTAAGAGGTCAAAGCCAAATCTAGAGGGGCGCCTAGCCTATGGGCCCACCCAAAACCCTGAAAAGACATCTAAGGGAGCATCTTGGTCAAAGCCCTAGATCTAAGGGTGGGGAATCATTGTCACATGGATCAAGCACCCAAGCCATTGATTAAGAAGCAATCTAAGGGTGTAGATTGGTTGAGAGTGAATAAAAGTCAAATACCTAGATCTAGTGGTGGAGATTTAACCTAGATCCAGATTTAATCTCAGCCATTGATCTTCAAAGGGTTGGGGTCTTCTTCAACTATATAATGAGGGTCTCACTCCCTCATTTGACATGATCTCTCATGCTATTGTTATGCTGCCGGAATATTTCCCCACTCTTCTCTCATATTCTTTTTGCTATTGTAATGTTCTTGCCCTAGTTGGGCTTAATACAAGTAATCTTTGGAGGAATTTTTGGTGGCTCTTTTCTACATTGCATGCTTCTTTGTAAGGTAACCTGCTTTGTATTTGTTTTAGTTGCATTTGTATTAGCTTAGATAGCTCTCCACAAAATATTTTGTGGAGAGACTTATAGGTAGAAGTATTTCTATCTGCATTTGTGAGTAGATTAGTAAGATTCTACAAAGTATTTTGTAGGGTTTATTTATGTGCTCACCTCTTTGCTTACATTTTGCAGCTCTTATAAGTGTATTTGTAGGGATCTAGAACAAATGAGCACTTTCTCCATTGATTAAAACTCTGTTTTTCATTTTCGCACTTTTGTTCACAAGGGTTTTAAAACTCAGTTTTTATCACTGTATAGTGATAAAAACCTTGGTTTTAAAACCCCAACCCTTAGTATATTAGTTAAATACTTTAGATCTACTGTTTTAGCATCATTTAGGTGGCTGGAAACTCGGTTTTCAGCCCTCTAAACATTATATTTCTGTTATTTTTACACTCAGATTTTCACTGTAAATTAGTGATTTTTGGGTACTAATTTTTTTGATAATTTCTTTAGTGTTTACTGTGATTTCCAGCGAACAAAGCTTGCTGGTTTGTGACAGGTTTTACATAGGTGAAGGGGAGGTGTTGCCCAAATTGGCCCAAAATTACCTCAACCTTCAATCGGTTCCAAAAGAGGTTCAAACCCTCACTCTTCTCTCACATTTTTCTGATATTTGTAAACCCCAACGAGAAGTTCTCTTGGGGTATTCTGCAAAAGTTAATAAGCATTTGTAATCTATATGTAAATAGATTAGGAAGTAGAGTAGGAAGTAGAATACTAGTTGCTTAGATTTCTGTTTATGCAATTTTTTTGTTTACCCACCTATCTTTGTGACAGACCACCATCTCTGTCACAGAGATTGAAGTGAGGTTAGTGTACTCAGTTTGTTTTTTCTGTTACCCACCTATCTCTGTTACAGACCACCATCTCTGTAACAGAGATTGTTGTGAGGTTAGCTTAAGCATAATTTTTATTTTTGTTTACCCACTATCTCTGTGACAGACCACCATCTATGTCACAGAGATTGCTGTGCGGTTAGGCATTGTTTAGCTAGTTGTTTTTTTCTTTCAAGTTCAGTAATCTTTAATTTTTTGTTAAAGGGTAATCACACAACCCATCTATCCTACGTATCCTCTATCCACTTGTCATCTCCCTTTAGGGACTTCAAGTTGGATACGAAAAGCAGGAGAAGTGGGGGCTTAGGTAATTAGAACAACACTTTCTTTTTTGCTACAATTTCAACACATTTTACTTTCCAAGTCCAAGATCAAGTACCAGCACCTCCCATAAGGGATACCGCTTGGTTGGTCTTGTTGATAGTTTTAAAATAAACCTTGTATGCTAATCACCAAATATTAAAATTTACCCTCTAAAATTAACCAACAAAAACTTCAATATTTCCTGCTCCTCTACTCGGTTATCACCCTTCGGGGTACTCACGAGATACGACAAGGGATAGAGAAGTCTTAGTTTAATAGGAATCCATGTAGTAATTTTTCTGTTAATTAAAAACAGTGACCTCGGAGGCGACTTGGGGTAGTAGACCGTGGGGGGTCTCTAGGCGTTTTACGTCCTTATTGTTGAGGACCAGGCCATTGGGGTTTGACCTGTGAGCTACGGGTGGGCTTTGCTCCCACTTTGTTGAGCGCAACAGCATTCCCTCTTTGACTTGAGAAGTACTAGATCGGGGTAGTCACACCACCGGTTCTAAAACTTAACTTCAAGAAGAAAAACTTTAATAAAATTTACTAAAATAAACCAAGAGACATTGCAAAACCGGTTCTGTAACATTTTTCATTTCAGCACACTTCCATTCCAGCATTGCACTCCAGCACTTTACTTTCAGTTACTTTACTTTTCAGTTTCATTTACTTTCAATTCTGTAATTGTTTATTTGGTGAATGCTTAACACTTGTTTAACTACTTCAAGTAACTTAACTCAAAGTCTATCTTTTTACTATTGGTTTAAGAATTTTCAGGCATTTTCTTTCTGCTATATCTTGTCTAAAATTTGTAAATCTGGTTCACATTTGTGTAAACTGTAGCTATTTTACCTGTTCATTGTTTATACTGATAAATTTAGATTAATTGTACATTGCTTAAATATCTTGGTTCATTACTGTTTATAATTGTACCATTTATTTGTTTATGTATCACATTGTTAGACAACTTAATTTGTGGATAATTAACTTAAATTTGCATCCATTAACAGTTGCATTTTCTGACTCCATTCTTTAGGCACTGGTTTAAAATAAAAGGACCGACTGTCATTTAAATCTTGCATATTGCATCAGTTTGACTGTCATCTCTCAGAACCTTAGCCTCAGTCTTAATAAAAGATCCCTTTAATTAATTTGTAATTAATTAATAAATCTGGAACTTAGCTTTCCTATAGGGACTACCCCCCTTGGCTCTGTTGGGATCTTGCCTAAACGGAGGAGTTGTGGACTGTGGTGACAGTGGTCCCCAGCTCTCACTTGCCCCCAAGGACACACATAGCAGGTTGTGACTTTCATGTGTCTTAAAGTGTGAATTAGGCGGCAACACATGGTATATTATATTCACATGGTATAATATATAATTTGAAACTTTAAAATACACATGGTCTAATATATATGGTGTAGTTATATATGGTGTGCTTTTTAATTCTTAATCTTAACCATTAGATTCAAATTATATAATATTTAAATAATTTAATATATTTCTGTTGCTAAATTTCTGTGGTGGTTAGTTTTTGATGTTGATGTCGGAGAAACCACAGTATCGAAATGACCAAGTCGACGTTTCGGACGTTTGGACATTGTCCTGATGATGGATCCTGATATGGATCCGAAACGTCGACTTGGTCATTTCGATACTGTGGTTTCTCCGACATCAACATCAAAAATTTAATATATTATTATTATATTTAATATTTATATATAATGAAATATTTTTTAATTTTTAAAATATATAGTCACTCGAATTTAATACCGAATTTTATCACTAAATTTTTCTTTGGCAATTTTTTGTCAAATTTCAAGGTTTCCAAATTTGAACACGAACTCGAACCAGGTGACTTGGTCTATATCCACACAGGAATGTTAAAATGAAGATGTTGAGACTCAATCCTAATTGTCAAAAAGAACCTCTGTAAATATTCTTGTAAACCTTGTGAAGTTAAATTGTGCTTGTGTCTAGACTCTATTATACATGTGTGGTCAGAAGTGAATAATGACAAGTTAGTAATAAGAAAGAAGTCAATCAGATATAATGGATAGGTAATAGGCATTGAAACTACCAAATACGGGTTGAATTAGGTTATGAATTCCATGAGTACAGTTGGATGTTCCTCAATCATCATTCACAAAATCAAAGTTCTATCTATCTTTTCTCTGTGATTTTGCAGTCTTGTGCAATGTTTTTATTTTATGACAGCGTGGTATCAGAGAATTTCAAACAGAGAAAAGTATGATTCTATGGGTGAAGTTCATGCAATTTTATAGACTTCCTTTTATTTTTTCCCTTGTTTTCTTAAGTTCCATTATTTAAAATCAGAATTGGCCCAGTTATTTCAAGAGATTGTAACTTTGATGATCTCAATATTATATGACCATTGGAATGCTAGATTAGTTTCCTCGCAAACCTCACAAAACTTCACTTTAAGTGGTAAATCCCTAAAACAAAAGTGCAACCTTAAGGAAACTAAGAGGGGCTGCCCATTGTCACCACAACAATTTCATCTCTCAATATACTGGATAAAATCCTCAAAATGTGATTCCTACCCTTCAATAGACGGTTGGTATTTCTTGTGTACTAAATGGTTGATGTTATTTGTGTATAGATGCTGCTGTGGAGTGCATGTGAAGGACATAGGTACAAGTACTTAGGACAGGAACAAGGCACAAAAATCATGTACAACCTACATGTGTAGTGTGTAGAGGTAGGATGCAAGAGGCTTTATCATTAGGTTATTGGGAGGGTATAGTTCTTATATATGGATCAATGTAACCATTAAGGGGTTGTTAGAACAATGGTGTTAGTCCTATTGGATGCATTAGTGTCGTTACCTCCCAAATTTGCACTCAAAGTGCTAAAGCCCTTGAACACAAGTGAAACCCCAGGGGACTCATGAAGGTTTCGTATTGTCACCACAACCCTTCCTCTCTCTTTAGGTCAGCTCTCCTCCAACACATGGGGGAATCCCTAAAATATAAGATAAACTTTGATTAACCGGGATGGTGGGCCAAGACAAGTGCAAATCTATTTGGGCAAAATGGAATCAAAGTCTAGATTTAAGAGGGTTCAAAATGTAAATGATTTGATGTGTGACTATGCTACAAACATGTTATAACCAACCATGTGCACTACTTAAAGTGCAAGGATTAAATGAGGGGCATGTTATCACACAAAGTGTAGCTACCCACTAAAGGTATCCTATCTAGGACGGTAGAGGTCAGGTAGCTAACCGATGACACCACAAGGGCCTTGTCCACTACAGATGAAGGGTAGTTGTCACACCGGACAAGCTCTTGTCGCTTTAGATCAATTTGGAGAATGATCAAGAGGGCTAGCGCACCTACTCAAGACACACCTAGGGTTATGTAATGATTGAAAGAGCAGAGATAATGAGTGAGGAAGTCTAGATCTAGAGAATAGATGTGGTATAGAAGTTAGGGTAAAGTTGGGAAGGCCTAGCAAATGGAAAAAATGACCCAACTTGATTTGAAAAGTACCACAAAGAGTTTAGGAACATAGATCTAGATAAGATAAGATAAGATAATTTTATTAATGTCCATTAATGACCACAAAGTAGGTCAACGGGACTGTCGGTTACAATGATAATTTATGCAAGTGGGAGGATCAAACAATCTCCCTTAAAGGAAAATACAATATAAGCAATGAAATAGAAAGAAGTAAAGATATACAAGGCGAGCTAGGATGAAGCATGGAAGGGCTCTTGCTCAATTCCAATCATGTAGCCCTGCATAGAGGCGAAGGAGCTTAGGTGGACAAGATCCGGGAGCCGAAAAGACCGAGGAGGATCTAGTTCTCCTAACATCTGAGGTTGAACGAGGAAAACTGAGAGAACTATAAAAGTGTCTGTTGTCCCAAGTCAGGGCCAGTAGCCGCGGACCGTCCTCTAGAGTGATGTTGGTGGGGTCTAGAGGGTCTTGATCGCTTCATGGAGGGAGGTCTGGTACGGAGCTGCCGCTGAGATCTCGTGGGTCGAGAACCTTTAGCTCTTACTGATTTGGGAGCTGGGTCGATATCGAGGTCGGTAGATCTCTTGGTGCCCCTAGAAGACGGTAGCATGCTAAAGAACGTGGTGATCCGCTGTGTGGTGTCTAGCCTTGTGAGAGGCTGGAGGATCTACACTCAAAAATTGAGAGCCTCCTGAATGTAAAGCGCTAGACATCTCTAATCGGTGTATCAAAAGAAAGCGGCTAGAGTTTGGAGCCCCTTGAACAAGCAATAGAAGCGTCCTCTGATCTCGTAGTAGACAGGGCATCTGAAGATAAAATGTGACTCGGTTTCCACTTCTTGTAGATGACACAGCTGGCAGATCCTATCTGATCTATCAATCCGGTGGTCTGACTGTACCCAGAGTCTATGTGGCCCTACTTTAAACTGTCTGAGAGGGATCCGAAGGGATGCATCCAATGACGAAACATATACTGGGGCTGGACAATGAACCTGTCTTTGATCTCCAAGAAATTTTCAGCATAAAAGGCAATCTTTGGCTGCAATCCTCCCAAAGGATTGATTCAAGTGACCTGGACAAACTGCTTGTAATTATCCTCTCTGATGATCTTATTCAACTCTTGTCGGATAGGTAGAAGGTGACTAGGGGCATCTAGAGAGTAGTGGAATGGTGGAAGACGATCTAACTGGATCCCCACAAAAGCAAGGAGGCTCGAGGCCCCTGTGAGCCAACACTTGGCCATGCTTGGGTGGGTAGCACGGGCGATAGTCTGGGAAAAGCAATAAGCTAGATAAGGGTAACTATCCTGACCTTTTGATGAGTCGGCTAACCCTCAGATCCGATGCAAGAAGGAGACCAATCTGAAAGCTATCTCGAGGCGAAAGGGCTGGGCTCCAAATTCAGTGAGGATGATGTGCTGTGGCACTGTTTGTTTGCATCTCTGATGATACGTCGAAGAAGAAGGATCTGGACTCTTTCAGCCAATGCCCAATCTGACTCGAGTAGGAAGGGGCCCCAGCTTTCTGATCGATATAAAACAGTGGGGCAGATCAAAGTATTTAGCAGGTCCATCTTGCATGAGATGTCTTGGAAGCAGTGACGAAAACAGTCTCTCAAGGAGGGCTAGAGACTCGTAACCCTTGTTGATTCAAGGCTGGAGGGTTGGTCGTAGACTGAAGCGGGGCCCAGAAAATTGCACTCCTAAATAAGTATAAGTACACTCCTAAATAAGTATAAGTATTGGTGATCTCAACTTCCTCCCCTCTAAATAAGAAACGAACTTCTGAGGTTTTCTTTGTCCCATTGAAGATCATGACCTTTGTTTTGCCCAGATTCACATTCAGCTTCCGGAGTTCACAGAACAGGGCTAGGGCATCAAGCTATCTCTGCAGACCTTCCGAGGAGGAAGATAGGAATACAATGTCATCAACAAAAAGTAGGATAGAGATCAGGACCTGGTGGAGGAGGCACCCATCTATTTCCTGGGTGTGTTCATGGAGGAAGGTCTCCAACTCGTCAATGTAGATTCCAAACAGGGTGGGGGAGAGCGGGAAACCTTGTTTCACCCCAATGGTGCTGCGGATGAACTCAGATAACCCTCGTGCTGTGCGAAGGCGACCTCGAACAGACTCGTATAGACGCATAATGGTTGTCAATAGGATCGTCGAGACGCCAATGTCTCTGAGTCGCTGCAATAAGCCCTCTCTCGGAACTAAGTCAAATGCTTTCCGGAAGTCTACAAGCAGCAGTAGACTTTAGAGGAACGGTGACGTGCCTCCTCAATCACGGCTCGAAGAGTAAAAATGTGGTCGATAGTCTGCTGTGTTGGTATGAATCCTGCCCGACCTCGAGCTCCAAGATTTCTCTGTTCAAATTCCCTGGAAAGCTTCATGTGGAAAACGGTAGCATAAAGTTTTGAGAACGTGTGGCCTACCATGATTGTTCTATAGTTGTTAGGTTCAGAAGTGGCTCCTAACTTGTGAATCGGATGGATGATATTATGAGACCAGACCAGTGGAAATCCTTCACGCACCACGTGGTTAAAGAGATCAGCCAAGTAACTAACTAGAACCCGGAGACCATGCTTGAAGAACTCTGCTTGGTAGCCTTCCTCTTCTGCTGATTTGTTGCTTCTCATCGCCTGGATGGCTTCTGTGACATCATTGTTAGTGAAGAGGTGGCAGGAGGAGGGGGGGGAAGCAACATAAATGTCAGCCTAGCCGGGAATGTTATAGAGCTTGGAGGTGTGGGAGAACATAGAAACATGGTCGAGGTCGAGTGACAGAGGGGAGCGTCGAAAAAGGATGGTACAACAAAACTGTTTGGGGGAATGGGCAAGAAGGGCTGAGAGTTCCCATCTTCTCTGAGAGATAAAATGTCGTTTCTTTCGACGAAGGAGACGACGGTAAGATCTTTGTATGTTGGGGTAAGTAGGGTGGGAGTGGAGGAAGGCATGACGGAGTTCTAAGTGAAGTGATTTTCAATCCTCGTCTTACCACTTGTTCATGGGACAGGAGCTCGATTTACGAGTGGTTGAGGAGGTACGAGTAGAGTGGGGGAAGGAGTTAAGTGTTGCTTCCCAGATTGCAAACGAGAGGCAATGGTACTTGGCAGCAGCTGAGTCGAGTGAGGAGAAATGGGCTTCAGGAGGAAGGATCTGGCGGAGATCTGAAAGGAAGACGTCGGGGTCGCCCTCATCAAAACAAAAGGTGGTCTGAGGGGGGGAGGGGTGCCTGTTCGAGGGGAGCGGGGTTGGAAGGAGGGGATCGACTTGGAGGGAGAGAGAAAGAGTGAGTGGTCAGCTAAGGGGATAGGGAAGATAGAAAGGTCTCAGATGAAGGGGAGCAGGCTTTGGCTGGCTAGAGCGTAGTCCACCACACTAGCCCTGCCGCCATGTGGTCAGCACGTGAAGAAATGAGAGTTCGGGAAGCAGGGGAGGCCATTCAGAATATGCAACTCATGGGATTCCCCCAATTGCAGGAGATGTTTTCCATATGCAGTAGTGGGGCCCAGGGCATCTTCTGAAGTTCGGTGGAGACCTACTGCTGCCGGATCGAGTCCTACAGTGCAGAACACATCTTCGGATTGGTCATGGAGAGGAACCTAGAGGTCTTAGTACGGGCATTAAAATCCCCCACAAGTATGACCTCCTCGTCAACAGAGTACTGGGTGATGTCGGTGTACAAATCCATAAAAGGGTCCATGTCTGTTCTGTTGTGAATGGAAAATGATGAGGACGCGAGTGGAAAGCAGCGGACTATGAAGTAGATGTGTCTTAGGGGGGAGATCTTGGTTCTGACCTGGATCCACATGAATCCGGCGTACTCATCAAAGGCCATCAAGGAGACCCTCTTCCTGAGAGAGTCTTTGACTAGGAAAGCAACTCCTCCTGATCCCTTAACTCCACCAGAGATCCTTGTTTCCTATCTGCAGACTGAGAACCAGTGGTAACTTGTGATGTTCAGAAGAGGTCGTATAGGGCTCGCATGAGTCTCGGTCACGAGGAGGATGTCAATCGATGCAAGTGCGTCATACAGAAGACCTGGAGATGACCAAAAAGACCCATTTCCATTCCAGCAGCGGACAGTGATGCTTGTGCTCTGTCGTCTCTCCAGTTGACCCCATCATTTAGAGCTTTTTATTCGAGGTGTCCATCCAGGGGGGAAGGAGTCTCGAATAACCGCCCGAAGGTTCATGATTGCTGCCCATTTTTCTGCTTTCCTTGTTGCTGCAACTTGTTCCCTGGACTATTTGAGTTCAGTAACCTGTGCTCTGGTAAGGTCCTCATCAAGGAATATCTTGTCTGGAAGTGAGAACAGTTTGCGTTTAGCTCTAAGGGCACATAGCCTATCTGCTGCATTACGAAATCTAATAAAGAGGGTGGAGTCGTGGCCCACCCCCAAGCTCTGTCCAAGGTTAAGTCTGGAAGGCCGAGGGTATCCCTCAGGAACCTAACTCCTACATCCATAGGGTGTGAAGAAAGAAGAGGTTGAGGGAGACCTCTTACTTTCAAGTTCAGTTTCCTTGCTCATCTGGTTCGTTCTTCGACAAGTTTGGCTTGTACGACCTCCTTGACTACTATGAAGGGGGTTTTGTTGTCTTTCCCCCGAACTACTTGTGCCCATGAGAAACCTAATGAGAACCGACTTAGGGTCTATGTAAAAGTGGACATGGTGGACCCAAAAGAATACATTGAAGTAGTAAATGGCTAGATCTAGTAGCTTGAAGGATAGGTCTGTGAAAATGAAGTGGGTTCAAGCATACCCAGCTGATAGATCTGAAGATTTGGCCACCCACCCAAGGAGGGTGCCCCCACCTAGAGAGAGTTGTGCTAGATCCTAGGGAAAATGGAGTATGATTTTTAAGAAATCCGAGATCTAGGGTTTATTCAATTATCTCCAAGTGGTTTTTGATGGTCGTCATCATAAACTCACTGGATCTATCAAGTCTACAAAACTAGGTTTTGAAAGAAAGGGTTTTGCTTGACAATTGGATGGAAATAACGAAAAACAATAGTAACTGTTATCACACAAAGTGTAGCTACCTACTAGAGATATTCCATCAAGGACGGTTGAGGTGAGGTAGCTAACCGATGACACCGCAAGGACCTTGTCCACCACGGATGAAAGGTAGTTGTCACACCGGACGAGTTCTTGTCACTTTAGATTAATCCGAAGAATAATCAAGGGGGAGACCCTTCTAGCCTAGGAGGGCTAGCGCACCTACTCAAGACGCTCCTATGGTTATGCAATGGATGAAAGAGGAGAGATAACGAGTAAGGAATTCTAGATCTAGAGAAGAGATGTGGTATAGAGGTTAGGGAAAAGTTGGGGAGGCTTAGTAAAAAGGGAAAATGACCCAACTTTATTGGAAATGTACCACAAATAGTTAAGTAACGTAGATCTTGGGAGATCTAGCCAAAAATAAGGAAATCCTAATGGGACCCACTTAGAGTTTATGGAAAAGTGAACAAAGTGGACCCAAAAAGGTAGATCAAAGCAAGGGATGACTAGATCAGGATGCTTGAGGGATAGATCTGTGAAAAATAAGTGGGTTCAAGCATACCCAGTTGTTAAATCTGAAAATTTGGCAACCCACCCAAAGGGAGCGCCTCCACCTAGAGAGACTAATGCTAGATCCTGGGGCAAATGGAGTCCGATTTTAATGAAATTTGAGATCTAGGGTTTATTCAACAATCTTCAAGTGGGTTTTGATGCTCGTCATCAAAAACTCACCGGATCTATCAGATCTACAAAACTAAGGTTTTAAAATGAGGGTTTGGTTGTGTCAATTAGATCAAACCCAATAAAAATAAAATAAATGCAAACATACTTGGAAATAGTAAATACTTGCTACTAACCTTGTATGGTGATGATCTCTCATTTTCGATCAATTACGAGTGTTTTCCATGCAATGCCAAGTGAAATCGACTTATCCTCCAAGAGACCAAATCACCCTCCTTTTGCAAAAGAGATCTGTCGATGAGAATCAATTTGTAAAAAGAAGATGAGAATCAATGAAGAAAGAAACAACGAGCATCAAGATGATCACAAGATACAATAAAGATACTCCCTGAAACCCGAGACAATTTGAGGAAGAGATATGGAGCTCAGTCACAATAGCGCCCCATCAAATCGCCTTCTCCATCAATGGTACGACCACCTACAAAAATATTAGAAAAGCATAGATCCGCAAGAATGCTAGAAAGATAAAGATTTCCCAATCTCCACACAAGATATTCGACAAAGCTTCCAAAAGTTTTGCAAAATATTTTATTATTCCAAAAGCTTGACAACGAAAAGCCCCTTTACAAATGAGAGAGCATCGCAATATATAGATCTCTCAAGTACATAAAACCTAGATCCAAAAAGATCAAGGGTCACAATCAAAAGATAAAATCAATCTAATCTATGGCTAAGATTAGTCGGATACATCATACATTGATCAACTCAATAATAGAAGGGGGTGCATCACTAAAAATGCCCAAGGAGGGGGCGCACCACATCAAAATGACAAATAATCATAAGATAGCACATGGTGGGGCTAGGAGGTTATTATATCCTTCACTAGCATGGCCTCATGGCACAATAACATGGCACAATAACAATGTGTGATGGTCAATAATATCATGAAGTGATCAAAATCACTAAGATGCCCCCCTCAAAAATACATCAAAACGCCCTCAAAATAAGAATTCAAGGATGTGTGGACCCCATGTAGAGTGACGCTAATGTCGGATGATGAAGGTGACCCAAACACTATGCCACCGACCAATTCCATGTCATTTCCTTGCCTCATTTGCCCAATCAATTTCATTATTAGCCATTTTTTATCATCACAATGTTGCCTCGAGAACATAAAACTGCCAATATCTCATCACAAACCAAAAACTGAATCCAATTGATTGCACAGATAGGTCTGGCACCATAGCAATATGGTACAATCGATTGGATGCACCCCATGATTCCCTCTGGCGCCCTAAGAGAACTCATCATCTGCACTGTGTTTTATTTTTTAAATTTCCCAGGGCTAAACTACTACAAAATACCTGAAAGACCCATATCTCATGTAATTGCCCGAAACTAAAAATCAGCTGCACCAATGGACTCAAAATGTCCAAATCAACTAGGAATGAGTACTCATACACCATCTGTCCATCACAAAGGTGCGTTAAAAGCCCCATCCATGTCAGAACCATAATAATAATAAAGCTTGTAAATGTTGATAATCATAAAAATAATACAAGCCATCATAGTAAACCACCATCTGAAGCATGAATATGTCTAATGGACACTGATAGAGCATAAATAATCATCATCCACAACCATCGGTCTAAAACTCATCTCGAACCTTGTTCCTGGCTTAGTCAACACTGGGTTGACTAGGTCAAGATTGATCAAACAATGACCCAAGTGCTAAACTATGATACTGCAAGGTACAAAAGGACATGCATGCTCAATTATCTATGCTAACAGTGAGACTCAAGTATAAATAGCTTATGTTGGCGAGTGTAAGCACAATACATATATATAAATAATCTAAATCAAAATGATCAGTTGCTTTAAACAAAAACCTCTAGTGTATACTCATTTATAGATTTATCCATTTTGCTAGTCAAGGGGAAGGTGAATGAAACCAGGTAAGGCCAAGGGAATGACTTGACACTTGACACTGTAAGCATCTAGGTTAAAGGACGAGAATCCACATACATATAAGTTGGACTATGTGAACAATAAGGAATGGCAATGTCTCACAAACAAGTGGAATGATGAGAAGGCTCCACTAGACTCTAGACGCAAATTTTTTAGAAATTTATTTGCACAGCAATATACGTTAGTTAACCTCTTGAGGGAGGTGCCCTAGTAAGCCTTCTAGGCTTCCAGAAAATGACAAAGACATGACCTTTGGGGCCAGTCCTACCTTGTTTCCCTATGGGGGGAAATGAGTCATACATTATACAATGAATAAGTGCTCATTCTCTAGCCATCAACTTTTAGGACATTTATTTCACTTTTACACAAGGTAATAGCAAACCTACAAAGGCGAGTGCCCTGGAAAGCCTTCTGGGCTTTAGAAAATGACTAAGGCCTAGCCCCATTTCTAGCGAGCATCCATAGCCCAGACGGGTTTGCCTCACCATGTTTCCCTTGCGGGGCAAAATGAGCCTTACACCATACAATGGATGAGTTCTCATCCTATGGCCACTGACTATTTTATAACATTTATACTTTTTTGCAACAGTGTCTAAAAGCACTTTTGTTTTGCTGACAGGGAATCCATTTAGAATAGCTTTAAGCCCTGATGCCTTAATGTCTAAAGAAACTATTTGGTAAGACTACTTGTGTTCAAGACCTAGAGGTAGACCATCCCTATGACAAGCATCACATAAACCAACACCGAGACACAATTTAGACATGGAGACCTATTCCAACATAGAGGTGAATGTGGGGGAAATGCTAGATGTCACTGGTCAAGTTACAAGTCAAGGTTAATCAACAAGGGAAGGCAACAGATGGATGAAGACAGTGAAGATGGTGCCAAGTCTAACATGTTGTGTCCCTAAAGGGAAATAACCAAATCCATATTACAAGTAGGACAAGGCCAATGAGTATACAGAGGAATCTCTTGGACATAACAACTAAATCATTTATACTTTAGATTCCAAGTAAAACCAAAATAACGTATCGCCAACATACAACCACTAGCAACTAAGTCTCACTGCTAAAATAGACAATAGAGCAACATCAAAGTCCATATGCACAAAACCATAATATCGCTTGGGTCATATACCTGCACTGGATCTGAAACAAATCTGAGGATCACTAAAACAAATGATGCTGCTATATATCATGGGAACTGTAATAGTCTCTGCTATGGGTCATGAAAAATGGCTAACTCAGTCATCGAATATGGGGTCATGAGGCACATTCATGGCATAGAACTGGTCAATCTAGATGCTTTGGATCTGCTGAAGGTGGAGATCATCAACTGGTGGCTCATCATTTGCTGATCTCATAGTAAAATACTGGATTAAAGAACTGCTCAGGAACAAAAAGTAGCCCATCTACTATATATGTGACAACAGAGCCTTACAAAGGTGTGCCTCTTCAACCAAAAAAATAAAAAAGTAAATGTATGTTTAATCATGAATAACAAAAGACAAAAACAGACCCTCAAAGATAGAAATGACAACAGCAAAAACTTATGAATTGATCAATGACAAAACAACAAGAGATATGGAGAGCTCCATCTGAACTTTAGCCCTCCTTTTGGAGCACAACTACTCTTCAATAAAGTCCCTTACAACAGATTTTGCAAGCATAATTCCAAGCATCAAAGTCATCCCTATGAGATGAGAAATGGTGAACTTGACATTGAATAAGTCATTTAACTTATTCCTCCCAAATAAGATTCAACTAGGATTAGAGGGGTGTTTTCATTAATCCAACTATACTAAACAATGGAGAGAACTTCTCTTTATATAGAATTTTTAGATCAAACTCCTACAATAAAAATACATCCATGTAGGTTCCTCAAAGTTTGGCGCTCCTCAAAATAATGAAATATACATGCTCAAGGGTTTGAATGGATGCATGATGCCACTTGTCAAACTCTTAGGGAAAACACCTCCTTTAAATGTTTTTCTTTAACCGTGCAATAGGGTTTGTTATTCCATGTGTCTTTCTTCTCCTTGGACCATTCTTCAAGACAACCACCTAGTAACCACTCGCACTAAAATAATGATAAATGCCAAGTCAATGGGAATGCTTGTCCATCTATAGTTTTCTTAGGCTTTGGGGAATGTGCTAGCTACCATGTGTCACCCTCTCAATAGAGTGCTCTCCAAAAAGGTCTAGTGGACCACTTCAAATTGTATAAAAAGCTTCTTAAAAGTGGAATGCCCTCGATTATTGTGTAAGAGGTTGTTAAGGGCTCATTAATCACCCTAGGAATGTGGAGTGCTCCTCTATTCTTGAGATTTGTGTTTTAAGAAGAGTGTAGAAGAAGTTTTGGGACCACTTTGACCACATCTCTGTTGAAATACTGAGACGGGGGTGAATTAGTATTTGCACAATTATAAAAAATTTAATCAAGAACAAGTTGCTAATCACCAATCATAGCATATCATCAATGTACATACAAATAACAAGATGCACAGTACACAATATTTTGACGTGGAAATCTCCAAGTCCTAGGGTTAAAACCACGGAAGCCTTTTTAGAAATAAATTTGACCCAGCAACAACTCGGGTAAACAAATTTAATACAACTTTACCAGCTACAACTTGCAGGGGCTACAACCCCTTAGGCTTCGTCAGCTACAACTGACAAGCTGCTACAACAGCTTAACTCACAAGATTGTGAGCCCTAGCACCACCCTACTACCCTAAATAAAATGACGATTGAACCTGCTGTTGATAATCTCTGCTCTCTGATCACTGCCAAGTTATCACTGTATACCAATAAGTAATTTCATTGCCATACATTGCTCATATACATCCTTGTACACCTTGTCATACACAATCACTGAACAAGTAATTCTGCTCTGCTTTCACTGACATAAGGTATGCATCATCATAGCGCATCATCCAGTAGCATCGTCATCATAGTGTGTACATCATAGTGTGTAGGAATGCATCAACATTATTGAGTGTACATCATCATAGTAGCATGCATCATCATGTAATAACTTCACACTTCATTGTACACTAATACATACACGCATACACTTATGCACTATTGTACTACTATACATACACTTGTACATCACTGTTTGTACATACCACTTTACACACTGTTAAGTCATGATTTTGTCTTCCTTAGTTTTATGCTTTTATTTATGTTTTTGAACCTTGCTAGTACTTTTTTGTTTCTAGGAAATTTTGTTTATAAAGAAAATTTTGAGTTCAAACTTTTAATTTTCATGATTTTGATTTTTTAAGCCTGCTTTTATAAAAAATTTCCTTTGATTTCATTATTGAAGGGTTTTACAAGGCATATATGGATTAAATGGTTTTATAAATGACACTAAGGTTGAGATTAAGCACATAAACTAAATTTTAAACCTTATTAGTGGCCTAATGATGTGAAATTATTTGATTGGACTTTCTTGTAGCGCAAGAGTAAAATTGATACACTAGAGCGCTACAAGAAAGTCGCGAATGCTAAAATCATCATTTTTTCAGTCCAATTTTTCGGGTGTCTTGTCTCTGAGGTCTTAATCATATCATTTGATGCATTTGATACGTGTCTTGCATAGTTTTATCATTGAAACAGGTGGATGATCATCATAAGAAGTAGATCGTGGCAATTGCATGCAGAGCAGGATGAATGATGACAGCGAGTAGAATGAGACAGAGTTTTTCGGGAGTATGTTCCTTATTTGAAGGACACGAAGGATATTGAAGGTCGTGGTGAAAACACACTGCTGAGAAATCGGGATTTTTTCAACTGAATGAAGAATTAGGGCTTTCCAGCAGCGACTAGTTGAAGTGGTCTGGACAGTTAGAGACAGGTGGAACTTGAAATTCGACACTTAACCATTGAAGTGATTACATTCCAGCGCTCGTATTGATCTTCTAAACAGGTAGCCCGCGTGTCATTGCTAGAGTTTTCTTAATTTGGGGCTTTTCTGATAAAATCCTTAATGATAAAATTCGAAGGAGCAATATGATTTTTTCACCTAATACACTGTGAATGATGAATTATTAACAAATATATTCAAAGTATTCATCATTTAAAACAATAAAATTTAAAGCAGAGCTTGTTGGAGTTCCCTAAACCTTGTGATTGGGTCAGACTGTTGTAATTTGGCACAAAAGATTTCTAAACTGTGTGTTAGGACAGGCTGTTATGATTTGAAGATAGTTAGATTGTGAGATATCGACAGGTGCTGTTAAACCATAGTGAATATGAAGAAAAGTGGAAAAACAAATAGAGTTGAGCCCACTGACCTAAGCTGGGTAGATAATTTTCCAGAATGTGCAGAGTTATTTTCAAATGCAGGATGGTTGACATTTTTCAAAAGGATTGATGGATATCATGCAAAGGTGTCTCATAAATTTGCCCAGTGTTTTGATAAAGACATTGTGTCTTTTGATACTTTACAATTCAAAATAACTAGGGAGTTGATAGCTGAGGCAGCAGGTATTTTGAATGAGGGAGAATTGTGGTTTAAGAAGGTTCCATTCACCTTCAATGCACAAAAGTACCTACTTCTTGGTGTGATTGCAGATTGGTGTAAAGGTATACCAATTCATAACTTCAAACCTGAATGGATTGAGCCCATTAAAGTTTTACAGAGTTATATTACCTGTGAGGGTAGATATGCCTTTGTTTTCAAATACCTTTTCAGATTTCTTCAGCATCTCAATGATGAGTCCAAGATGAACTTACCTTTCTTCTTTCTGAAGAGTCTACAAAAGATGTCTTGCAAAGTTAAGGAGCACCAAAATCATACAAAGCAGTCCATTTTCCATCATGGACTCATTAAACTTATCATAAACACTATTTTGCAGAGTAGGGGAAAGACTTGGGAGTATTTCATTTTCTGGTCAAGTTTTCAAAATGATCAATAAGGACAGTCTCACAGAAGACAAGCTGATAAAGGGCAGACTTTGATCAGAAAGCTCAAGCAAAAGGTAAAGGTCAAAGATGAAGACAGGGTTAAATAAGAGGAAGTTTCAGATCATGCAAATGAAGACTTTGAAGCTAAACAGCACCTTAATGACAATGAGAGCAAGAATTTACAGTCAGATATTAAGGAAGCTGAGCATGTTGAAAATGATGTACCTACAGAGACAATTTCTGCTGAAAATGTTGTACCTGCAAAGACAATTTCAGATGAGAAAGAGAATATTGAAGTTCAAAGACAAAGTCCTATCACAGTTCTGTCAGAAGATGAGAAATGCCTATTTGATGATGATAAAGTCCCTGTCACTAATGCAACTAGGGTTTGTACTGAGAAGGAATTTCACAGCCAAGGTGATGAGGTAGCATTACCAAAAAGAAAGAAACTAAAAGTTGTTGAGTTTGCCTCAGTTACTCATCAGGGTAAGACTATCAAAATGTTGGGGGAGATTGCTCTTGTTTGGAGACCAAAAACCATACCTAGAAATAAACTCTGACTGAATATGAAGAAGTTGTTGAATCCTAAATTGAACAAAGAAAGAGTCACAATGATAGATGATTCTTCATTTGAGAAAAATTTGAATGATGATAAAGATGACAGTAAGGGTAAAAGGTCAATTGAATCAAAAAGAGAGTCTGTCTTGACTAATACTAAAATATCTAATATATTTCTAGAGGTACGAAGTCAGATGTTGCAGGAACAGCAAGAAGCTGAAATAAAGAGTTCCTACTCAGAAAAGAAGGTGATGGTTGAGGAAAAGGTTCCATGTAAAGCTGAGAGTGAAGAACACCTAGGTTTTCCTGAAACACCTACAGAATTGTTGCCAGGAGATGAAGAAATTTATAAGAGATTGAATATTCCATGGCTTCCAAATGAGATGCAAACCATAGCAGGAAATAAAACCTTTGATTCAGAAAAAGAGAATTTACAAAGAAGTGTAAAACAATATAAGTATCAGGTGGAGTACATGCAGGAGACTAATGATGGCTTGGTCATCGCAAACAGAAGACTCAGAGAGGATTTGGAGGAGGTGAACAGCCACTATCGGGAGCTGATTGCAGTTTCAAGAGAAGCATTGAAAAGGAAGAGGAACACAGAAGGTCAATTCACAATGTTGAAGCAAACCATCCAGGACCTGCAACAGCATAATGAAGAACTAACTAAAAAGATTGCAGATATGGAAGCAAATCAATTGAAGGCAAGAAGAAAAGCTCAAGCCCTGGAAGGGATTGCCTTATTAGTTGAAGCAGCTAAGGATCTGTAAAGTGTGTTAAGATAATCAGTTATTAGTTAGGTTTGAAAGCTACTTTATTTTTGTAAATATTATTTAGATGAAACTATTCGATGGGTAGACTAAAAAACAGTTAGGGTTCAGTTCCTTAACCAATTTTGGAGAACAGTATTAATGTAAGTCTCAAAGAAGACAAATGGTTCGATTTTTTTTTTCTCTGGCAAGAGGAGGTCTTCAGACTTGTTTGTAAGCTAAGTAAAGACTCTTATGTGTATTTGAAAGACTGATTATGAAATATATGCTCTATTTTCCCTTCAATTTATTCTCTGGCTTCATTTATAACTTGTTTTAGTTACTCAATTGGTAATTTCATTGCTGGTTTAAAGTTTTTATACTTGGAATGCTTGCCATCTGTGGATGAACCTCAGTGTTGTTTTTTGTTGGATTATGGTAATTATGTTATGCAGCTCAGCCTTTCTATGCTTATGATTTAGTGTTTATTTGGATTTATGAATGCATGCCCTTTTGTCATCAAACTTCTCAACCAAAAAACCTTAAAAACCCTAAAAAATCCTATTTTGTTTTATTGAGATTATAGAGATTGTGTTGGCTTGTTCTCTTGTAGTCTGGGAACAATTTCTGGCATAAACACACACCATTGTACATATCATTGTATACCTTGTACACTTCACTGCTCACACAGCATTGTATTCATTGTACATACACACTTGTACATTCACTGTATATATTGTATACGCTTACATTCACTGTACATTACATATACTTGTACATACCACTGTATACACTTACATTCACTATACATTACATATTCTTGTACATACCACTGTATACACTTACATACATATATTGTTCATACATACCTTGTCACTGTACAAGACTTGAGCTATGCATACTGTTGCAGACTTCAAATTTAGACTGTTCTTGTGTCTTTACCCTCCAAAAATCTTTGTGGAACATTCGAGTATAGGACTGTTTAAGATCTCAGGAAACTCGGGACTGTGAAGACAAGCTCTTTCTCAACTTCAGGACTGTGCATGGATTGTTTTAAACCTTCACCACTGTAAGGAGGATGAATTTTTGTATTTAAGTTTAATGTTAATTTAATTAGACTTTGACTGGGCCAACCTTGCTTCGTGAGGATTAAATGTTTTAACGGATAGTTACTTAATGGGGCCGACTTGTTGAAGGGTTAAAGGTTGTGTCAACGTTGGAGGATCTTCACTTGGAGTATCATTTTAATTATGTTTTAGCACTTAAAGACCTTAAGCATTATTAATATTTTATTGCTTTTATTTAGTGATCGTAACACTTGTTACACACCTGTTACAAGTTTTAGGGTTAACATATGTATGGGTGTGTTCTATTGGCCACCAAGAACCTTATGACCATCAAGGTGTGGGTTCAAGGACATTCTTGATCATTTTGACCACCTTAAGGATATTACTTTTGCCATTCCTTCAAGGATCATTAAACCATTAGGTGTGGGGGTGCCTATACTTCTCCTAGGGTACAATGACCTCATTAAAAAACACAAATGACCACAGAATGGGTCATTTGGACTCTACACTTCTTCAACCCATCAAGGACACTTTCTAGGGTACTAGTGTTATGAATATTTAAATGATATATTAATTATAAATAATTTATAATTAATATATCATTTAAATATTCATAACAACTAGAGCATATGTTGTGGAACTGGGGAACCAAAGAAACAACTGGGGAACCATAGAAAAAACTTAGGGGAACTTAAACACTCTAAATGGTGTACAGGGTTTTTCCATTGTCCAAAGGGCTCCAAGGGCTTCAGACTTGGGCTTGGACAAGGTCAAAAGGTCTCCTTTGACACTAACAACTACTTGACCCTCATGGGCTCCTCAAGGGGCATCAAGACACACCGACACACCTGTTGGCATCAATGACAATTTATTCAACAATCTCCATCAATAAAACTTCCAAATGAGTGATGTTCCTATTACCTCCCAACTTGTACCTAAGTGGAAAAGGTCTCAATCCATACGTACAAGCCAAAGGCAACCTTGGATTGATTGCCAATGTTACCACAATCAATTCCTTCTCTTTAGGCTAACTCTCAAAAGCCAAGGGAGACTTCCCTAATAGAATGATTTTGCTTTAAGTAAAGAATGAGAGTTAATCTAACCTTAATCACAAACACAATATGAAATAAAACCAAGTATTTAAGATGCCAAATGAATCCACAAGTAAGATGATATGCTCAATGATATATTTGGATTCAAATGGAAATGCTTCAAATAAATATAACAATGAAACTAGAAGCCTAGAAGCATAAAAGAGACAAATTAAAAATCTGCATTCAAAATATAAACATGTACAACATGAATTAATAACATGGCAAGGCTAAGAACAATGTCTAGGGTGAAACCTAAGTTGCATGAAACAAGGAAACAAGGATGAAATGGGGAAACAAGGAAACGTTAGAAACGCAACCCGCCAAATTTTGGAAACAAGGAAAAGCGATATATATGTACATAAATTTGAGCAAGGACAAAATTATTAATTACATTTAACTACAAGCAACATTGCCAGGTGATAAATGAAAAATGATGTTAAGTTTTTTATGGTTATACAAGAACTTTAGATATTTAGCATCATAACATCATAACCATATGCAATAGGATCACTAAAAGAAAGACAAGCACAACAAGACAAAAGAACATAGAGATTTATCCTAGGAAATCCTCTTGGGGGAGAAAACCCAACAAAAGTTCCTCAATATAGAATTTGACCAAGTACAGTGAACAACCCCAAGAATAAAACCAACAACTTCCTCTCTCAAACGAACCTCTTCACTCTCTTTCTTTTGCACTTGTGTGAGAGATGTATCTAAATGAGGAAGGCCCCTCACCTATTTATACTCATCAAGTGAGTGACGTAATTACCTAACTAGGTCGTCCTAGTTCTTTAATCAGGGTTGGCCTATCTAGGAAGACTCAAAATAACATTTATGAATTACTTGCGGGTACTATTGACCCGACTTACAACGGAGGTTACCTCAAGACTTTTACATGACCAATTACATCAAGCACATCTCCCGAAGGAGGAATAATAAAAGGTACAATAAAAATACAATAGAATATTGTCCGAAGTTACATTTCTTTAGCAGTCCCTCTGTTACCAACTAGGTTGCAATCAGTGTTGCAAACATCGGCGCGGCAAAAAAATCGGTAGAGTCCAGGAAACATCGTTTTGGGATATCTCGGCAATATATCGGCAAACATCAGCAATAAATCGACAAACTTAAAAAAATACAAAAATATTCAATTTCACCTTTAGAAAAAATCGGCAATATCTCGGGATAAATCGGGAAAAAATTGGCAAAATCATTGGAAAAAATCGGCAATATCTCGAGATAAATCGGGAAAAAATAGCGAAAATCTCGAGAATTTTCGGCGGATTTTTGAAAAAAACTCGTGATTTCTCGGACATCGGCGATTTCTCGGCCGATGTTGGTAACATTGGTTGCAATAAGTTGGACTTTTAAGTGAGACACCAAAGATGAACAATTACTTGTTCAAATTCCAAGTTCAAAAGTCCATTCAAACTTTCCTACGCCCTTCTTTTAACATGTTCATACTGCACGGGGAATTTTAAATGACTTAGCATGATGAATTTATGTAAAAGGTTTGACTTCCTAGGACTTAGCCATTAATACATTATTCCAGAGTGTTTTTTCTTTGTTAATTATATCTCGTTTTTTAACGATTTATAATTTTCGAGTTTTTCACTCAAGCCTCCAAAGCTGGAATAATTGTCTTAGTGGTTAGGCTTTGGGAGGTTATTAAAATCTAAGTGTCAATATATATTACCATGCTAATCATTATTTTGAGTCATTATGAACATGTATTAAGTGCCCCATAGTTTTTTTAAGTTCTGGAAAAAATAACTTTATTTTTTATTTTTTTAGGATTATTTTTAATAAGTTAATTGTAAAATTTCTTTAAGTCATAAAAGAGGGATTAGGAGGTTGTATTTAACATGGGGGTGCTCGTTTTTTAACTCAGAGCACCTGCTTAACCCCTAAACCCACTTTCCTAAGTTTTCGAATAATTATTTGTCTCCAAAATTAATTTTACTCGAAAAACCCAAAAATGACCAAAAAATTGGAAAATATGAGAAATTCACCAACTCATAAAGAAAATAAACTTGCCAAAAAAAGAGTTTCGTGAGTTGGCAAGGTAACGCTGCAAGTATCCTAACTTTTTTGGATAGTTAGATGTTTTTGTTATCATCAAATCAAAGCGTTGGAAGTTTCCTCATGAAAGGGGGGCGCATCTTAAAGGAAAAGCTTCAATTTTTAGGAAGTGGCTTGAATTTTGAAAGGTGACGCTTTTACCATGTATTGTTTCCATTACACAACTCTTGTTCCAACCTCATTCCAACTAACATCCAACCCATTTGAGCTAGACGCCTCTCTAAGGCAAGTGCGCCCCCTCATGCTTGGCTTGATCTATTTAAGAAGAGCAAGTTTGCTTCATTTTCCATCGAAGGTCAAACCTTTGCTTGTATGCTATTGTAATATTTTCATTATCTTTATGAATGAAACGCTTTGGAGGTCAAGAACCATGTAGCATTTTCATGTGTGGATGAACATTGTTTCGTTCTTATGAAGTGACTGGCATTGTCCATTTTCTTGCATTCTTCGTGGTTGGGTTGGGCCTTTTAAGGGAAGCTATTTCCTGGTAGGAGAAGATTTAATAGCTTGTTTTCTTACGATCTTACTGTATATTTGTTTAAGATCTCTTAGAATTACATTATTATTTTGTTTAATTATCTTGTGCTCTAAGTTTTTGTGGCAAGTAACACCAAGTTTTTCTTGATCACTTTGTTGTGCAAGTCTGTGTCCAAGTTGCAAATTATCTTACTTGAAGAAGAGGTTGATTTTGTTGACATCGTCCTCCTCTCCAAGACTAACAGAAAGACATAGTCCCTCTGTCCTCCACTGTGAAGAAATCCATCGCCCAAGTTCTAGCATCGAGCTGTTTATTTTCTTCTTTCATTCTACAAAATTAATTTCTTCCAGTTACTGGTTACTTTAAGAAGTGTTAATCAAATTAGTGTAATAAGATAAATCATAAACTAATCTTATTTGCATTTACATCTAAGTTTAGATCTGATTTTAAAGTCAAATTTTATAGATCTAGCTTCTAACAAGACCAATTTCATTACTTCAATTTTCATCTTTTAAAAGTACTTGGATATTATGTTAAAATTTTTATTATTTTAATTGATTATCTAGTATATTTGGCTTACATTTGGTTGTTGTTTTACAACAATTAATGAACAGGTGGAGAGGCACTTTGGCGAAATTTTGAAGATTTAAGCCATCCTGGAGCCTTTCATCTTGCTACTTGTTATGTGGGTGATTTTAAAACATCGAATTTTGTAAATTTGTGTTTCCTATTCTACAGAGGAACACAAATATTCTTATTTAATTATTGTAACAAAAGAGAACAGTGGGCATCCAAGCGTCCACACCCCATCCCCCCAAGGGGGATCTGTGTCGTTTTTTTTCTTTATGTGGTTTGCTTTTAGATTAGCGAGTTTTTTATCGGTATTAATCCCCAAGTGAAAATTTGGCACTTTTTCGATATTGCTTAGACGTGAGAAAAGTCTTCAAGTGAAGCGAGAACAACTAGAAAGTGACCATGGGGCCCCGTTAGGCTACATCCTTGTTGGTGTAGTGTTGAACACAACCCACGACTCCATCTAGCCCACATGTCATTGTGAGAACCACTTCTAAGCAAATTCTGACATATTTCTCATACATTTTGGGTATATTTGGAATTCCATCTCCCCTAATAATCCAAACCATTACAGCATTAATAAATTTGATCAACAATTAACCCATTGTAACACTGTATCCGGTGTTATGCCAGAATCTGTATCCGAATAAAGAAGAGATCCAACTTCATAAATAATACATATTGAATAACGATGATTAATATTACTTTGAGGGCCTCTTTTATATATTGTTATGCACCTTTTAAGAGGAGTCATGTTCTCTTAGAATAATAATAATTATAATTATTAGTTTATATTTATTTATTATTTTATTTATGTTTGTGACATTGCCTTCCCCTTAAAGGAAGCTTTGTCCTCAAAGCTTGAGTTTTTTGATGTCATCTTTTTTTATTGTGTCGAGAGGCGCTCTACAGCCCAGTATGGGGGAGATCTTGTAACGTTCCGTAATGTTCCTCATATAAATGTCGGTTATAAATATTTACTTCTATTTACTTATGATTTCTGATTATGAGGGAGATGTTGTAACGTTATGTAACGTTCCTAATGTAAATGTCGGCAATAAATATTTACTTCTATTTACTTATGATTTCCAATTATGAAGGAGATGTTGTAAAGTTATGTAACATTCCTAATGTAAATGTCCGCTATAAATACTTACTTATGATGTAGATTGTGTGGGCGATTAATTAAAAGTAAAAATGTTTTCAACTCCCATTGATTGTCAAAGCAATAGGAGCTTATATGGAAAAGGTCAAGAGGATTCATAATGAATGGAAATCGACTTTGGAGCATTTGGACGTCGATGCACACATGAAGGACCAGGTTGACACGACTTTGAAGGTAAGTTACCAAGGTATACCTGATCACCTAAAGCCACGTTTTTTTTACTGCTCTGCCTTTCCTCGAAACAGACAAATGAATTGAGAATATTGCGTGGATTGCTGAAGGATTTGTCTATGGTCATCAAGGAGGAGGAGACACATACGATGTGGCACGCTCTTACCTAAAAGTTCTTATTGAGCGATGTGTCATTGAATCACAGGTCGGTGGTTATGGGCGTGTAATGTATTGTAAAATGAATGATTTATTGCAGAGATTGGCTCGTCAAGAATATAATCCACTAAATGCTTTTTCGAGACTGGAAAAGAATTGAAGTGTTTCCAGTGAATGAACGCAGGGGAGCATGTAGAATTTCCATGGTTAAAACCAATATATCCACATCCAATCTCCAAAGCTTCGATCTCTATTGCTGTGGAATAATATCCATCTTAAATCAATCTTTGCAACCTTTATTAATAAGGTGAAACATCTATTGCGCATGTTAATTCGACGGGTATAAGACTGTTTGTATTATCGAATTCTCATGGAAGTAAGGGATCAAATGAAAAGGAGCGCGAGTAGACTCTGTTAGACACTGAGAGGGGGGTGAATCAGTGTGAACCCAATTTTAAAACTTCTCTAGGCTTGTCACAATTAACTACCATGTCATCATTCTACCAATCTCGTAATCATTTCATAAACTTCATCATTCATATATTAGAGCATTTAAATCATCAAGAACCATAACACAAAAGAACATAGCACCATATAATTTTGTAATCTTTTTGTATTAGTTTTGGTCCGACTACAACCGTTAGGTAAAATCAGCACCTACTGATACAAAGAGTACCTACTCTACATCCAGGACCCTGCCTGGTTTTCTTAGACCCTGCTAAGAAGGGTTTGAGGTATCCTAACCTCAAAAGCAAGACAAGCTTGCTTTTACAATATAGTATACCTGTGTTACCATACTCATGTCATCATACACAAGAAATCTCTGTCACATCATCAACGCTGCTCATCACATCAACTCTGCTGTAACACTGCTCATCATTACTGCTGCTGGCCATCTACTGCTGCAAATTATCCTCTGGTCAGTACTTCTTCTGCTGGTCAACATAGCTCATTAATCTTTGATCATCATTCTTCACTGCTGCTCTCATCAGTTGTTCATCATCATTCTGTCAGGCAGACCATAACCATGAATACATCATACTGTCCATCAAATTGTTGTCAGCATCATCATCATATCAATCTGCTCATCATCAACACTGCTCACTGTCTTCTCTGATCATCATAGAACATCAAGTATATGTCATCAAGGTTCCAATATTACCAAGAAGGTCTGGAACATCATGGGGTACGCATTATAGTGTTCAAGGCACTATCATATGATCAATACAACTCATGTCATCACTCTACAGTCAACCACTTAGTACAGACTTCTGTCCATCATTCTCATCACAAATACTTCTTGCATATCAAGCATGCATCATCATTATCAACATCATATCACTGTTTATACACTACAGAATTCTTCATTATTCATATATATACTGTATACATATCACTGCATTCTTCATCATAGTACATCAATTTTTGTCTTGACTGTGTATTCCAGTCATCATCCTAGGGCAGTCATCATCATACCATTACAGTGTATATGGTGTATAGGGTAGCATCATCATTCACATCATGCATCTTCATACAGTATCACAATAGTTATAATACACAATATTAAACATACCTTGTACATCATGTCATCATCACTGAATATGTCTCTTCTGTAGATGACTATAGTTCAGGACTTGAACACTAAGATGTTTCATAGTTTGACCTTCCTTCTTAAGGCTTTCATATATGCCTCTTTATCCTTACTTATGACTGCCCTATGACTTATGGATTAGCCAGAGAAAGGAGTAACTGTAGCTTCAAAATTTTGGAATATCTTCACAAGAGTAGCACTTCCTTCCTCCTCTTTTACTGCCTCCGGATGTTTGACAGAGATCAAGTCACTTATGACTTCAACAGGATAAGCATTGGAGTTGTCACCTTAGAGACCTTCGGATCTGTAAAGCTTTGACTGAGATAAATCCATGAAACATTATCAAAGTTGAGAACTGATGTAGGAGTATACACAGAGATCAAACTTTCTCTCAATATTTTCGAATGCCTTTACACAAATCAGACTTTAATCACCTCTATTGTTTGTGACTTTTGTGATAATCTCTTTTTGGATTTTAAGAGAATATACAAAGATCAAAAATTGTGTAGAGATCTGATCATTCAAAGAAAGTATTGCCTGTCCATAACTTCAATGAATACAAGACTGTCAGCTGCTAGAGAAAACAAAGATAGAGATCACATTATTCTACTGGGGATAATGCACTGCTGTAAAAGCTTGAAATCACACAAGATCAGAACATGTTCCTGTGGTTTTTGTTGCTCCAGTGGACAGACCTGAGCTCTTCTTCGCTGCTACTCTTCTTTGTATACTGCGACTACCTCAGTCCATGTTCTCTGCTCCTTCACCGAAAATTGTTCACAGCTGCAAGCTATATCTTCACTCCTTCTTTGTTTTTCTTCAGCACACGATTTTTCTATCCATGATAGTCTTCACCAAGATCTACACTTCACAGCATTAATTCTCACCAGAACGGTGTTCTTCTTCGAGTATTTATCTTTCATAGGGATATCAACGTCTTCGTTTTGGTGTGCACCAATCTCACAGATATTTCACGGAGCGGATTTCATTATGCAAACATGGTTGTTCTCTTTCTTTCTTGGACCGATTCTTCACACTTGCCGCAACACATTCAACGATGGCAAAAACCACTAAGATCTGCCTTCATGATTTGATCTCACAAATCATCCAGTTGCACGTGGCCCTCACCAAACAATCACAAACAGACAGTGGTCTGCCCTAAAGGCCCACTAATGGGCTGCAATATTTCTTTACCAGTCCACGATTCAAGAAACTGCCCTCAAACAGCTCACGATGAAGGTTAGAACGCACAAACAGTTCGGTTAAGGAATTTAGGTCACACACAGCTCAAACAATTCAAAGTTCAAATGTTAAACTCAGCAATCAAATCACGGTTGAGGTAGATGGATAACCACCAGCCCAGGGTGCCCTCACAAGGGCTCAGCAAAACCACGGTTCCCTCTCAGCAAAGTCACGGCACTCTACACAGGTCACGGCAGCTAACAGGAGGTCACGACAGCCTACAGCAGCAGCAGCAATAGCCCTAACAGGGCTTAAACAATGGAAGCGGCTCAATGAGGACAGACCCTAGCAGCAAAACCTTTGACGTTACCTTCTGTCAACTGAATTAACCCTAGAACAGTCACAAAAATCAGATCTCCTATTTTCTTCACTTGATCGTTGGATATCCTTGGATCAAGACCCCAAAAATTTATGTTCTGCTGCTCCCACGAATTTTCTCAGTCTACATCACCGTCAACGAGCTCACATTTTATCTCTTCATTTTCATTGGAATAGATCAAGACCAAAAAAAATATTACAGACTGCTGCTCCCACGAATTTCCCAGAGACACTGCTCCTTCAGCGAATTTTTCCTCAGTTCAGCAAGCTACTCCACCGAAATTTCCACATTCAAAAGTGAGGATGTGATAGGGTATATATACACATTTTCATAAGGAATGGAGCTGACCAGTCATTCATTATTTCCCCTTTTTTTTAATTAAAAAAAAACTTAATGGGGCCGACCTTGTAAATAACATATTTGATTTTTATTTAAATTATGTTACATTGTGTGGGCCGACCTGCTATGTAATATCTTATTTATACTGAGCCGACTTGATATAATCTTCCAAAGTCAACCTTACCATGGTTTTTGGGTTCCTTGTTTTGTTGTTAACCCATGGTTTCTTCAAAGATCAACCTCAAGTGCCATGTTCTTCATGGTCATGTCCTTCTTGCCATATCATCATCGAAGTGCCATCATGTAAGTGGGTGCAAAGACTTCCTCATGCCCTAAAACCATCTCCAAGGGTTCTAAGACCCCATGAACCTTCAAGAATGCAAGGACCATCAAACCACCAGGTGAGGGCGCTTCATGGACTTCTTCAACCACCTTAGCCATGCACGGGGACCTCTATGGTCAAGATACATCAAGACATCACATGTGGGTTTGCCAGACCTTCTCCAGGGGACCCATGACATCATCATAGCATGAATGACCACAGAATGGGTCATTAATGCTTCTTCCACCCATCTAGGGCTTCTCCAACATCCATCAAGGCTTTAGGACCATCTCCAGCGTCTTCAGCATCATCAGCAGGGTCTTCAACATCTTCAGCAAGGTGGTGGCTTCAAGATTCAAGCTTGTGTGTATAGGAACCTTGTCAACTGGGTACAAGGTGCTTCAAGGCACAAACCGACTCTGTAAGGGATCAAGGCACTGCAGGTGGGACTTCGTGGCATCAATGACATCCCGTAGGGCCACTGCAAGTCCCTGTTGACATCAATGACAATTTCATCAACAGACTCCTCGAGCTTGACTGCCAAGGCCTGTGCAACATCCTCTGCTTGCAGCCTCCTCCCTCCTCCCGCTGCACCATTAGTTTTCCAATAATGTAAATATGGTCTAGAACCCATTAACTTTTAAGGACAAAATCTAATATTAGGCAAACCACTGAGTTGGAATTCCAGAATTCAAAGCCTGGATGTCTTGGAGGTTTGTGAGTAAGTCAACAACAATCGGAGGATTCTGAGATTCGCAAAATCGATTTTACGTTTCTTTGAATGTATCCACAAATTAAAGGGAGCAGGCATGCGAGTTTCTTTACTCATATATGCAAATGTTCCGTTACCTGCACTTAGACAATTTTTTTATTGTTCGTTTCTGTTTTGATTCATATCTAATAATGAATTGTTTAGAAGGGTCCCAACTGCTCTTGCTGAAATGGCCCGTCAATATTTTCGCAAAGTTTATCCAAAGCATTCCCTTCACACGACACATAAAACCGTTACTTTCAGTTGCTTTGTGGATATTTTTTTTAATTTATTCAGTTGTTGGCTATGAAATGAAATATAAGGCTATTATGCATGAAAGCTAACTATGGAATCTATGTTTATCATCCACTCAAGTTCTTCTTGTGCCTTTTAAGAAACAAGAGAAACCTGCGAAGCAGCCCGTCCCTACCATGTTTATAAAAAAATTGTTGGGTAAAAAGTCAAGGATAGCTCAATTAATTCCAACTTTGTTTTAATAACTAATCAATAAGAATATTTCCCTTCAAATGAACTCCATATTATAAAGTTCACATAATCATAAAAAATAAAAAATTTGAATTCTTTGCAAAAAAAAATGTTGGTCCTCCATATAGTTTTAAAACCAAATATTATATGTTCTTTCCATAAATAGTATTGAATATTATGTAATATCCCAAATACTGATATTTTCTATTTCTAAACAAATGTGCTGATACAACTGGGCTTACAGACTGCCAGGCAAAAATCCCTATTTTATAGGAAAAATTAGGGTTAGGGTTTGTGAGATAGAATGCACACTTACCACTGATAACGAGCTGGATTGCTTCAGATAAAGTCTGCAAGCACTGAGAACTGGATCGGAGAGGAACTGATCTCTCCTGTCTCCGGTGAATGCTCCAGCAACAAGACGCCCAATCAGAGCAATAGGTGACGCCCTCAAGGAAGGAGGTGTCCGATGGATCCGCAGATTTGCAGGACTGATAGCCTCGCTGTGACGAAGAGATTGGCTGGAATATACTGCAGTTCTGAACCCTCTAAGTATGATAACGTCTTGGTTCTCTGAGGCAGCTGCTCACGCCCCTGGTGGTCCGGAATTGCTGATAACTCCTTCGGATGAGCTCAGATGGAGCTGAAAATCAAGGAGTGTCAGAGTATGTAGCTGATGATAAGACTGGTGCCTGAGTTTCTAAAGGAAACTGAGATCTGGAGGCTCTACAGCTGATTAGGGCTTTCTGGTTGAAAACCCCCCCTTACGGCTGCACCGTGTCCTGCAACAATCTATACCTTGTGCTATATAACTGATGAATGAATGAAGATCAAGTGGTGAACCAGTATGGCTTACCCGGAATAAGACTAGGACAGATGTTTCACTGCCGAAATCCTGTTAGCTGAAGACTCCATCTCCAACCCCAACTGATGTGCTGCTATCCAAGAGCTCCCAAAAATAATCATAAGCATAAGTGAGGTCTCCTCTTGCTTTACCCTCTATTTATAAAGTTCAACTGCGCAAAACCTAATCTTTGACCTAATTAGGTCACTTTATCTTCTAATTTGCCGTTGACTTGCATGCAAAGAGCATGGTCATGCATGGAGCATGGAAAATAGCATGGTCATGCATGAAGGTGGCCCTTCTTGACCAAGTGAGGATGCCGTAGATCTTCTATGGATGGCATCAGTCCTGATCTGATTCCCTAGCTATCAGTAACCGCTCGAACCTACAGGAATCACATAGGTTAGCGGTATGGGCCTCAGGGCCTAAAAGGAAGAGGACATTACAGTCCTCCCCGCTCGAGATTGTTTGTCCTCAAGCAACTTCAAACTGGGATGCTACAGTACCTGTTCACCTTCCCAAGTGGCATCCTCTGGCGGTAGTTCTTTCCATTGAACCAAATATTCCTTGATTACTATGTTCCTGAGCTTCCTTTCTCTGGTCTGTATGATCCGTTCAGGAATCAGTATCAGCAGTCCTTCATCATCTAAAGGGGGCAATTCGGTAGATGGAGCAATGTGTTGTCCAAGGGTCTTCTTCAGGCTGGACACATGGAACACATTGTGGATTTTGCTTTCTCTGGGCAGCTCTAGCTCATATGCCACCTCTCCCACCTTCCGAATTATTTTGTATGGTCCATAGAAGCGGGGTTTTAATTTCTCTACTCCTTTCTTTTTAAGTGACGACTGTCTGTAAGGCTGGAGCCTTAAGTAGACTAAATCCCCTACCTCAAAGCTCCGCTCAGTCCTGTGTTTGTCGGCATACATCTTCTGTTGATTCTGGGCTGTCCGTAAATTCTCTTTCAATACTTTCAGGATGTCCTGACTGTCTTGTATCCAATCCTTAGCCTTGGGAGCCCGACTGTCTCCAAATGCCAAATCTGCATAGTCCAAGGCCTCATAACCATATAATGCCTTAAAAGGAGTCATCCTAATAGACATGTGATAAGTAGTGTTGTAGCGGTACTCTCCTAGGTGTAGCCATTTGATCCATGTTCGCTGTTGCCCTGCTACGTAGTTCCTGAGATAACCTTCGATCCACTTGTTGACTATTTCTGTTTTCCCGTCACTCTGGGGGTGATAGCTCGTACTAGTAGCCACTTCGGTTCCCACCAATCTAAATAGTTCCTGCCAAAAGGCACCTGTGAACCTGCTATCCCGATCACTGACAATGGTCTTAGGCAACCCGTGTAACCTGAAAACTTCCCTGAAAAATAACTCCGCCACCTGAGCTGCTGAGTAGTCTGATGGTATCGAGAAGAAGTGTGCAAACTTGGTCAGTCTGTCAACTACTACATATAAACAATCTCGCCCTTGGACCTTGGGCAAGCCTGTAATGAAGTCCATGGAGATGCTCTCCCGCTTCTGTTCTGGAATCGGTAGTGGCTGGAGTAACCCTGCTGGATGTGTGTTCTCAACCTTGTTCTGCTGACAGATGCTACATTCCCGGACATGCTGCATAATCTCCCCCTTGAGGCCCTTCCATGAAAACCTCTCTTTGATCTACCTGTAGGTTTTTAAGAACCCTTGATGCCCTGATAAAGGAGAATCGTGGGCTGCCTGGATGATCTTCTTCCTCAATGTGGATTCGGGGACGAGGTATATTCTGTCCTTGTAGTAGATGATGTCATCCACAATCCTGTACCTGTCATCCTGAATTTGCCCATCCAATAATTCGCAGGCGAATTTATTTTTGGAGTACTCCACCAAGAGAAGTGCCCTCCAATCCATGGATATACTACTGAGAGATAATGGGGATGGTCGCCTGGATAATGCATCAGCCACTACATTATTCTTACCTTTCACGTACTCAATCTCGAAATCATAGGCTTGTACCTTGCTGACCCATTTCTGTTGTCGCTCATTCAGTTCCTTCTATTCCAAGAAATACTTGAGGCTATTGTGATCTGTTTTGATTTTGAACTTACTGCCCACCAGGTACTGTCTGAATTTTGTGAGAGCATGCAAGATAGCTAGCATCTCTTTGTCATATATGGAGTAATGGCGCTCGTAGTTCTTCAGTTTGCGGCTCTCGAATGCAATAGGGTGATGATTCTGCATCAATACAGCTCCTAACCCTTCTCCTGAGGCATCACATTCTACTGTAAAGGGTTGTGAGAAGTATGGCAATGCTAAAACTGGGCAAGAGCTCATGATAACCTCCATCTCCTCGAAAGTTTTCTGCGCTGAGTCTGTCCAAGTGAATGCCCCCTTCTTGGTGAGATATGTGAAGGGTGCTGCAAACTGGGAGAATCCCTTAACGTACCGCCGGTAATAAGTGCACAGACCTAGGAACCCTCTCAATTTTGTCACTGTTTTTGGCGCAGGCCAATCTCTGATAGCTCGGATTTTCTCCATGTCCACCTGTACTCCTTCTGCATTGATCACATGTCCTAAGTACAGCATTTCCTTCATGCCAAACTCACACTTGGACATTTTCGCGTAAAGCGACTGTTCTTCTAAAATACTTAATGTCTCGTCCAAGTGTTTCAAGTGCTCTTCCCATGTTTTGCTGTAAACCAAGATGTCATCAAAGAAGACAAGTAGAAACTTACGTAGCTGTGCCCTAAAGGTGTGGTTCATGCACGACTGGAAAGTAGCTGGAGCATTGGTAAGCCCGAAAGGCATGACCAAAAACTCATAGTGTCCAAAGTGACAGCGAAAAGCTGTTTTGGGGATGTCCTGGTCCCTTACCCTGATCTGATGGTACCCCGAGCGAAGATCGATCTTGGAGAAGTATTGAGCTCCTCGAAGTTCATCCATGAGTTCGTCAATCCTGGTAATGGGATACCTGTTCTTGATGGTATTTTTGTTAAGTGCTCGATAATCGATGCACATACGCAGAGTGCCATCCTTCTTCTTAACCAGAACTACTAAAGATGCAAAGGGGCTAGAACTGGGTCGTATGTAACCAAGCTCCAGTAATTCCTTGATGGTTTTCTCAATCTCATATTTGTACCTCTTGGGATGCCTGTAAGGAGTGGTGATGACGGCTTGTGTCCCCTCCTCTAGCTCGATGATGTGCTCAAAGCCCCGGTCTGAGGGTCTGCCTGATGGAAGGTCCCAAAAAACCTTTTCGTGTTTCTGTAGCAAGGCTTGAATGTCACTGGGGTGTTGTGAGCTGGTCTCTGGGGGTTTCCTGAAGGTGACAAAACATTCTGCAGCCCATTCTATATCATCCTGTCGAAGCACTGCCTCCATTCTCTGTGACGAGACCGGTTTTGGGGGATAAGTGTTCATGCCCCTCAAAACTACCCGTTTTCCATCTGGCCCCTGAAACTCCATTTCCATTGCCCTATAGTCTGTAGTGTATTTTCCTATAGAGTAAAGCCACTGAACACCCAATACCACATGAGTATCCGCTACATCCACTACATAGAAAGAGTCTGTCATCTGATAGTTACCCAAGGCAACATTCAGTTTTGGAATCCAGTAGTTGCCCTCCATGCTGGAGTTCCCGGCTACTGCTACAGTGAATCCCTCGAACTTCTCGGTCTGAATACCTCGTTTGGCTACCCAAGCGGAGTCAATGAAATTGTGGGTGGCTCCCCCATCAATCAGAACTCCTACTCTGTGACCCTGCACTACTCCCCTGACCCTGAGAGTATGGAATCTCGGTACTCCAGACAATGTAGCAATGACTCCCTCTGGTGTATCACCCTGGTGTGATTCCTCTTCTGTGGCCTCCTGCTCATCGTCGTCCTCGTCACTGTCTGAATACACCTCAATATAATGTGCCTTCGCCTTCCCGGCGCATCTATGTCCTGGTACCCATGGTTCCTGGCAAGTGAAGCACAGCTTCTTCCTTCTCAAATCTTTCCTGGTGTCTTCATCTATCCAGGTTTTCTTGGGCACATCCTGCTGGAAGGGTTTCCTGTCCTTGTCCCTAACAGGAAAATTGGTTTTCAGAGGGAATTTGTTTTTAGGGACTGAATCCTGAAGATCCCTTGCCCGGCTAATAGCATCCTGCAAAGTGGGGGCTTTGTAGGCTTTCACCCATCCCCGTAGTGGCTCTATGAGGGCCTCAGTGAATAACATAGTCAGTCTGCTCTCTGACACATCTGTTACCATAAAGGCTAGCCTCTGGAACTCTGAAATGAATGATTCTGCGCTACCAGTCTGCTTGAGTTGAGCCAACTCCCTGAAATGGATCTCTGAATCTTTCCTGTCGAACCTCTCCATGAGTCTCTGAGTGAACTCACCGTAAGAATGTAGGGTGTTGTGACCCAATGTCACCAGTCCGTGGTACCACCATTCGTGAGCCTCTCCGTCCAAGTGAAGTGTAGCCAACTTAATGGCGTCTGTCTCTGTCATGGGGTTGAGCTGGAAATAGGTATCCAACTTTTGGACCCATGTTCTCGCTGATCCTCCGCGAGTCCCATCAAAGTTTGGGATGGTCAACCTACCTAAGGTTTTCTGAAGCTCATAGTTGTGATTGAAACCCTTGTTGAAATTCCTGGGCCTGTTCCTGCTCTTCATGTTGCAGAAGTCGGAGAAAGACATAGCAGCATGAAACTCATCTCCTAAGTCTGTGTACTCTTGCAAATAAGCCCCATAAGGCTCGTTGGGCTCTACCTGCATGACCGGGCCCCCTACTGTATCTCCCAAGAAGTGAGGCATGGTAGGCCTGATAGTAGGTCTGCTGTATATGTGGGGAGTGTTCTGGATGTTGGTGTACGCCATCTTTCCACTGCCGCTGGAAG
>LPNX011212790.1:72071-123550 GCA_001517045.1 Pseudotsuga menziesii
CTAGCTATCAATAACCGCTCGAACCCACAGGAATCACATAGGTTAGCGGTATGGGCCTCAGGGCCTAAAAGGAAGAGGACATTACATATTAATAGTAAAAATATTATATGTTGACCTTAAATAAAAAGATGTGTCGTTTGGTCTGAATCACACCAAAGTTGATAGTTGAGTGCAATTCTTAAGAGAAGGTTTGCAACTCCAAAGATTTGATCCCTCTCGGCGCTTGATAGAGCCTAGGATTTGGATCTATGCTGGTTCTGGCTCCATGTCAGACTGATGACTTGAGACATGCAAGTTTGATTATGACCATTGCGTCACTTTGGTTCTTTTGCTTTGGAATATATATTAAGTATATAGTTGGTGAAGCGTTGTTTATTCTCCTGTTGCTTGCGTGGTTGTTTCTTTTAACTATTTTTGCCATCAACTTAGTAGATTCCATATACTTGGCAATTGCAATTATCTTCATGATGACATTCCTAGCATATTTTATGCCAGTTCTTTTGAAAGGGGTCTTTGTACTTATATTGCGCACAAAAACATCAATCTTATCTTGTGTTTGATTAATTTTATAGTTGTTCCCATTGATGTGTTTTGGAGGTGAGAGGATAGTTAAGGTAGAGGCTAAATCCAAAATATCTAATTTCTCAAAGACTTCCTTTGTACACAATGGGATCCATTCCTTGTCGATGCATTGATCATATTTATTGTTAGCAACACCGATTTGCCTCTCATCACAATCTTGGTTAGGATCATCTTTCTCCTTGTCAACTATTTCGTTGTCAGTTTCATCATTAATAGGGTATGCTGTATCTTTGTCTTGCATATTATCTTGATCGATGCCATTACTTTGATAGTTGTTGACATCATGGTCTACTGTACCTTCCTGTTTACATCAGGTTGAATGGCTTCTTCTACGTTATTTTCACATACATATTCATTTCCTTCAAACGTTTTGTCGATGGAATTTTATATTTCATGTCCTTTTGGATTTTCTCAAATAACTTCATCAATTCTTCACTATAAGACGCCATAGATCTTATAAGGAGGATTTTTTTCTTTTGTCTAAATCAATGATTATTATATTTAATAATAATGGGTATATATATATATATATATATATATACATATATATATATATTATAATAATATTATTAATAATGTTCATTATTATTATAAAAAATTATTTACGTGGGGGGGTCGCGGCACCGTGGGAAGTTGCACAGAGAATGGAGCATCAAGCAGCGTGAGGTCGTGGAGTTATGTTGTTAGGTGAGCAGGGAGGTCGAGAGGATATATGGGGTGTGGATCATTGCGCAGGTAGTAGCAGAAAGGAGGTGCGAGGGGAGGATGGATGGCAGAGGGATAGCACGGGAGGAGGTGGAGCGAGGACGGAGGAGGATGGATGGAGGCGTAGGTGGGGAGGAAATGGTGGAGTGATGGATGGGTGGCGTGGAGCAATGGGGGAGAAGGGAAGAGTTGTGCGGGCAAGAGCTGCCGAGGTGGGGGAGGAAGAGCAGTGCGGGGAAGAGAATGCGAGCTACGAGAGGGCAGGAGCCGCGGGGGAAGAGAACGAGGGTGAATGAGCGAGTGGGGACGACTATTTTATTTAGAGATCGCAGGGACAAACTCTATGTCCTGAGAGGGAATATAGTACGACCAGGACCAGGAGCAGGAGGGTGGCTATCAGAGGCAGAGAATGAGGATGGTGTTGCATCTAATAGATATGGTTCTAAAGAGGAGAGTGACTCTCTCCAGAGCATTGGCAAAAGGCTCAACCAGTCCAGTGATGGTACATATGAGCAGTTGGACGAGGCTCAGGTCGAGTCTCAGGATTCAGAGTTCCAATTCGAGGTCGAGCATCTGTTTCCGAGATTGATTTCAGAACCAGAGGGAGTTGTTGCAAGAGTTAGAGATTGAGATAGTGTTGGTGACCTTCCTCGTTAAGAGGGAGTGTTAGAAAATTAACTCTAAAGGTTCTCTTTATAGTTTTGGTGTGGTGTGATAAAGAGGACATGTAATTTGTCCCTTATGTATTTATGTATAAAGTCGAGTTATATATAAATAAATGATGTTTTGTACTTTATTATATTGGGTCTCACTTAAATCAAAATGTTATTTAATGATTAAAGTGAGTTATTATTAAATAAGGGTGCATTAAAATATGACCCTAGATTTTTGTAAATGAATCTCAACCACATATTAGGTGGTTATATGAGTAGTTACAAATTTTTAAAGTATAAAACTAAGGTAAAGGACAAATTAAAGGACACCATCAATGAGTGTTATCCACTAATTTTGCACTTAGTGGATTTTTCGGTGAGCTGCCATAGCATTGAACAAGTACACTTGTTCGTGATCAGAGTTCAGAAGTCTACCAGCTTTTTTCTGGGAGTCTGTTTGAATTTTTTTGTAAATACATGTTCATGCTCCCTTTGGGAAATTGTAAAAAATGTCCTAGCATTTAATTTTTTATAAAAGGCTCAGCTTCCCGGACTTAAGCATCAAGCCAACTAGCCCAGAGTGTTTTTTCCCTTGGTTATTATTGGTTGTTGAACAAACGACTAATAATTTCCGAGTTTTTCACTCACACCTCCAAAGCTGGGGTAGTTATCTTGGTTTTTCGGCCTTAGGAGGTTATTAGAGCCTTCGTGTCAGTGTTTTTCAACATGCTAGGCATTTCGATTGAATCGTATGAACATGTACTAGGTCCTTCTAGAGTTTCGTTGGATTCCGAGAAAAATAATTTTTTCCGTTTTTTAAAGCCATTTTTTAATGGTTTAAATGGAAAAATTCAAAATGTAATAAAAGTGTGATCCGAAGTCCGTTTCCAGCATGGTTGGGCTCATTTTCAAGCCCGGAGCAGCATCTTTACCCTAGGGGCCACTTTCACCATCAGTCAAGCAGGCAGAGCATCCATGAGGCAGTATTTGGCTAAAAATGCACCAAGATGGCATTTTAATGCTAAAATGGACAAATTGCATAAAGTCCAAAAAATAAAAAAGCCAAAATTAATACTTTATTAATGGTAGGGATGACTTGTCATGGGTCCCATATTAAGTTACGACTCTCTTGAGCATGATATGAGTCAAGAACTTTGGTTAAATTTTGAAGTTTGAATTAATTCATAAAAGGTGACATGGGGATATGAAAGCACCCACGCTTGTGTGGAGGGGTGTGAGTAGGATTGGTGGACCCCCTCCACTTTAACAATATTAATTTTTTTTCAGGAAGAAAAAATCAGTCCTTGTTATTCTTTATTAAGAATCAAAGGGCCTTGGTAACAACCGCCCAAAAGGGAAAACATCAGCAAAGATACATCAAGACGATAATGGATCACGTCCATTTGCAGCTGGGGGGAATGGAGTGCAATAACAAGAGTTCCCATCAGAAATCTGCCTCATCATATAAATGATCTTTCTTTATCATTCCTATCTATCGGGAAACATAGGACCAGAGCTGCGGTCCAAAAGAGACACTCAGTCAACATACAGTACATGTCCAAAATGAAGGGGAGATATCCCCAAAACACGCTCAAAGGAGCTGGAAAGAGTCACTAGTGACCAAATGGTCATCAAAAAATTCAAAAAAACACCCAAAACCGGGAGAGTATGTGAGTGCTTGTTTTGAAAAACGGTCTGCAATCCCATTGTATTCCCGATAGATGTGAATGATAGTGAGATCTTTGAAGCTTTTTAGAAGCTTTTGTTATTCCCTGCACCAGTGAAGGAGCTCTGGTGGGGAGAGTGCAGATATACCTTTAGCCCAGTTGATAATGACCTATGAGTCACCGTAAATGCGAGCTAAAGGGATTCCCATCATTTGGGATGAGTGCAGAACTGCCCAAAGTCCAAGAAGTTATGCTTTTGTATTGGATCCATGTCCGACCCCCAGCGCAAATTCAAGACGGTGATTCTCATTGAGATACAAACAAAAACCAATGCCCGCTACTAAACAAGTAGATGCTCCATCGAAGTAACCACATGGAAAAATCATGAGTGGTCTAGGTCCGATCTGTCTGACTGATTTTATTTCCCTTACCTTAGTGACAGGCCGAGAGGAAGAAATATGTGCAGCATTTAATATCTGGTGCATAACACACAAAACAATTTACCTTATTACCATCAAATACAGCTCTGTTACGAGCTTTCCAAACAGCCCAAATCGCAAAATGAGGGATGTAAAACAGAGCCGAGCTACGATGATAGGAGGCGACCCAATCTTCAAAAAAAACTGAAATAGAATCTGCTACAGGAGGAATACTCAGCTGCAACTGATCACATACATCCCCCAATATACATCTCCATATCGGACAGCTAGTGAAAATGTGGTGGACAGTTTCATCATTTGCAAAACACAAGGAGCAAATACCAGGCCATATTTTCCCTCTCTTCTGAAAATTGTCCCAGGTGAGAATTTTATTTCTCAATACTAACCATGTAAAACATCCAATCTTCCTTGGAAGGAGACTCGACCAAAGTGAGATGTACAGTCGGCTGCCCGGATCAGGTTGATATGAATTGACAATACATTCATAGACTTTATCAGCAGAGATTAAACCATTAATTTTATTATATTCCCAAATCAGCGAGTCAAAATCAGTAGATAATCGGATGCCATTCAGATCCAGGCACCTGATAAATGAATTCCAAATAATTTTCCAATCACCTTCCAGATATAATTCTTCAGCAGTAAACCAGTAGTGATGAGCATCTGGTAAAGAATTTTGTGCCTGTGCAAGTGTAATAATTCCCAGGTCCTCCAGATATGTTCTCAGATCTTCAGGAAAGTGAAAAGAAGCAGGATTGCCAATCACAGGATCTGTACCAATCAGTATACCATTACCATTCCCCACTTGCCAAGTAAGATGGGATCCCATCCAGGGTAGAGTTTGAATAAACCCCCTCCAGATAGCTGAAACACCCCTAGTATTGAACTTTTTCTCCCGGAGCCAAGAGATGACAGTGGACTGCCTCAGATATTTAGTGATAAGTACCCGATGCCAAAGACTATCGCTGAAGAGGACTCTCCAGAAAGTCTTAAGACGGAGAGCAATGCTGAACCAATGAAGATTTTTTATTCCCCATCCTTCAAATTTCTTTGGCCAAGATAATTCCGACCAGCTTACAAGGTGGTATTTATGAGTATTCCCTGAAGATCCCCATAAGAAAGAAAAAGTAATGCTTCTGAGTTTATGCAAGATGGAAACCGGTAATGGAGCTAAACCCATCCAATAGACAGGGATGCTAGAGAGAACAGATTGCACAAGCACCAACCTGCCTCCCAAAGAGAGCAGCTTGTGAGTCCACAGACTGATTTTCTTTTCGAATTTTATGGCATGGTGTGATGTTACGATGATATAGTAAGAGGTATGGCATGGTGTAATGTTACGACTTATTGCAAAATGAAGTGGATGACATGAGGGGACTCACGCTAAACCAATGTGAAGTGTGGGTTGCGCTAATGTGGTGGGCCCCTCTTCATAGCTTTGCATATGTTTTAAATAAATTACATGGTTAAGCCATAATATATCCCATTGCTACGAATTGTTATTAATAGGTGGAAACGTCAGCATTTAGATGGGTTTCACGGTGGCAAGAAGGGGTGACGTCAATGCTAAAAACTTCAAGCTAGACTAATGTAAAGGTTGCCATCGGGATTGGGGTTGATCACTCGTCACATTGTGATAGTGTTACATCAAACTATAACGACAAGCTTCCATACGTTTTCATGAAAGGAGATTAAGGATTCGCGTATGGAGTTTGGTGAGGAAAGGGATGACTCGCTGAATTTATCTTGAGTGTGTTGGCAACTAGCGGTGAGTTAGGTAATTGGTGGGTGAAAGGTGTCATTCTCCTCTTCAGTCCCCACTTCACTTCAACTCAGTTAACTCCAGCTGGATCTTCGGTTCATAAATTCCCCCCCTGGGGATTGGTTTTTGTATATATAGAGGTGCTTGGCTCCTCATTCAAGATGGATTTTTTGGGCAAACTTACTCTGCCATTTTGTAATCGCATAGCCATTGGCTTGTTGAAATAAAGCGACTCTGGAGGTCTATGTGGTGTTGATGCTTGTTATGGAAGTGCTTCATCTATTCTAAGGCGATATTGTAATTTGTTTATTGCTCATATTTCATTACTTTGATCAATTATTTAGCTTAGAAGGCTTTCTTAAGCCCATAGGGGGTGGGCATTTGGGCTCAACTTGTCCATTCATGTTGGGGTTCTATGTGATTTGGAAGGAGTAGACTGTAGTTGGAAATACTTATACTCTTCTAGTCCCATTTTGCTTTACATGCAATATTTGATCAAGGTGTGTTTGTGAGTAATTTCTTGTGCAGATCTAATAGGTTGAAGAGAGGCTTGAGCTCGGTTGTATCTCTCACCTCTTCAAAAGACCTACTTTTTAGCATTCGTGTGCATCTCAGGATTTCCCAAAGTTGATCTCAAGCATTAGACATTTGGCAAAGAAGTGTTAAGTTCGAAGATCCGTCTCTTTTCCAAAACTTAAAACTTGGTTACTTGGTTCTATTGTTGAGTAGTGGATCTACAAGTGTATCTTTCCCACACTCCTCGTCTTCTTCTTCTATACTAAAGTTTTGTCCTGAGTTTAGCCCTCTTCTCTAGCTTTGTTTTTTACCCTTTCTTTTTTCCTTTGTTTTCATTCCTTTTTCTCACTGTTTGCAGCCCCATTTGTTGATTGTTCGCTGCCCCATTCATCTCTGTTTGGGCACCCTTTTTTACCCCACAGTTTGGGCTTGCTACCCACTGTGTGGGCTTCTTTCCAGCCTGTTGTTGGGTCATTCTCTATCCACTAATTGGATGCCCCTTCTATCTTCATTTGCAGTTCTCCTTTGCCCCTTCTCCCAATCCTCTTTTTTCTTTCTTTTGCTTGTTTTTCTTTCCTTGCTTCAAAAGTCCACAAAACAAAAAAGAGTCTTGGTTAAGTTAATTTCCTTTTTTTTTAGTTACTTTCTTGATTGCATCTCTTAAATCTTAGTTTGCATTTTCACACTAGTATTAGATCTCATTTCAAAAAATTAAAATTTGCATTAAAAAAGTGATCAAGCATATAGTTCTATTGTTAAGTTTGCATTAGATTTCTTTACAAAGTTAGTTTTGTTATTTGCATGTTAGCTAGTTTCCATTGTTAAGTTTAACTCTTAGATCTCATCTTTGAGACTAGACTTGCATTGCTTGTCAAGTTTCTAGTTTATACTTAGTTTAGATCTCATATTTTATTTTGACCAATGCTAAGGGGATTCTTGAGTTGGATCGTTTGTGTAGGCATTTTGAAGGAGACAAGAGCTTGAGAATCTTTGAAACAAAAAGATCTAAACCAAGAAGAAAGTGAAGAAACCATAAGGATGATCCAAACCAGAAGTCATTGATTAGCCATTATCCTTTGTAATAGCTCTTAAGAGCTTATTTCAAGTTTTTTTTTCAAGTTATTCTCTCAAAGTCCTTCCAAGGGTTTCAAATCCCAAAGGCATTTGTACTTAATAATAAAGTTTGATTAGTGGGGTTTTTAATCCCCCACACCCAACTTCCCCCATTTGGGGAAGCCTTGCATTGTCCTTTGAGTGTTTTGCTTCTTCTTAGCTTAGTTTCATTTTGTTGTAGAATACTAATTGCTAGATTAGTTCATTTTGTGAGTAGTTTATTAATTGCTAGTCATTGTTTATGAATTTCGTTGAGCAATCATTTCTTTTCTTTTTTTTTACAAATTTGATTGTCTCTTAAAATAAACCTAAGTCTTTTGAACTTGCCATAACCCAAGTCAAGAGCATTCCCACTGCATTTTCTTACATCAAGCATATAGTTTAGTTAAAGTCTCTTGAACTTTCGTCATAAGACGAAGTCAAGAGCGCTCTCTATCGGAGAGTTGAACTGTGTTCTCCTAATTTAAAAACATTTCAACTCACTTTCCCATTAAAATTTACTTTGTTGCTATCCCTCGCCTAGTATGCTCTACCGACCCTAAAGAATCAGACTTGTACTCAGAACGGTGATCGGAATTGTTAATCTTGCAAGTGATAACATAATAAAACTTTCACCCCACAACCAACGCATTGGCGTTTTCGATAAATACTCAAGTAGTGGGCAAATTCCATGTGTGGGCACTGTGCAACCCAATCTGGACACTCGCTGGTTAAATTCTCCAAACACCTAGCTTGTGATTCCAGACAGGTCCGTCATGTCTTCGAACGAAGCCACTGAAAGTATTTCCGGTTAGGTTTCCTAGACGCCTTAAGTAAGATCATCTTTAAAATTTACAATAAAATAAACCAAAAACAATTTGCAAAACGTTTTCACAAACAGTTATTTTCAAGACTTGTATCTCCAGCATCCCCAAGCACTATACAATTTTTTACTCCATTTGGCACTGGTCTATTTACACTAGCATGTTTTAATTAATCCGGGCCATTTGTCCTTTTGATGTTTCTACTTGAATTTATTATCTATCTATGGATGCTTTTATTTTTCAAGTCTTTATTATATTGTTAATCTTATATCTTGTATTGCAACGTGGAGTGCCCTTTATCTTGTGTTTATTTCATCTAAAACTCCAATCTCATCATAATAGCTCCTAAACAACACCCATCCGCATCACTCAAACATCAAAAACACTTAAACACATTGAGCCATAGAAAACTCTTTGTTAGGGACTACCCCCCTTGGCTTCGTTAGGAGTTAGCCTAAACGGAGGAGCTAGGAGTAGGTGACAATCCCTAGCTTTGTGCTTGCCCTCAAGGCCACACCTCTCCCACTTTCTCAAGTGAGGAGACAGCTTTCATTAGATTTCTGTTGCTAGTCTGCATGCGGCGGACAACAAGGAGAGAGAGGAGATTGAGACTGAAGGAGAGAGAAAACCCTAGAGTGGACATGATTCCCAATGCAAGCAACAGCAGCCATACAACATTAATTGTAGCTTGTTAGATTTGTACAGCAACACGTGTGGGCACAAATCCTGAGGCATATCTGTACAGCAATCTAACAAGCCATATTGCATTAATTACAGGCTGGGCACGATTCTCGGGGCAACATTAATTGCTGAAAGTACTGTTCGTACAGTCACGTGGCATAAAAGTACAATTCTGTACAGCACATGTGTGAGGTCGTACAGCAGACCGTAGAGCAGATTGTTTGCACAAAATTCGAGGTATTTTGATAAGGGTTGGAAGAGAAATAATGTGTTGTTGGAAAAATTTATGAGATTCTCCTTTAATGATAATTTCTCTTTCTAGGGTTTTCCCCAGGAGTTGGGATTTTGCTCGGTCTTTGACAAAAATTTATGTGTATTCATGTGTGAATGATTGCTCCTGTATTGAGAAGTTCTTGATCATGGTGGTTTATATTTCAAATTAAAGAAGTAATTTTTAATCATAAACCCTAGTTAAATCAAGTGTTTGACTTAATGTGTAAATGAAAAATTCCATATTAATGTCATTGAATCTCTTCAATTTTGAGTACCCATACTCCTATTTATGGGCATTAGGTGCCACTTAACCCTCTTTACATTACAACTTTCTTATGCCGAGGGACAATTTTTAATCACCAAAAATTTTAAAAATCCTAGGCAAAATTTAATGAAATTCCGCAAGACTCTGGATAATGCTTAGCATGGTAATATATGTTAATTTTGTACCTAGGAAAGTGTTCCCCTAGGTGACTTTAGCCTTAGTCACTTAAAAGGGGAAATAAAGTGACCCTTGCATTAAATGACTTAAGTGGAGCATTTAATGTGACTTTAGAGATTAAAGTCTAAGTTTGATAAATTTAAGTGGGTGAGGGACATTAATTTTTATGAGAAATAAAATGGAGCATTTATTCTCATCCCTAGATCTAATCTAATCTTAGCGATTGGATTAGACGCTTCCTCCCCTACCTAGGGTTTCAAACAAAAGCAAGGGAAAAGGCACATTCATTCATTCTTGTGAGAAGACTGAACAAAAGAGGAGAGAGCTGAAGAGAGAGGGCACGAATTTTGAGGCTCTCTGTAGAAGTGATTTTTAGTGGGCACAAAAATTGAGACTGTCTTTATTGCTTGCACAAATATTGAGGAGTGTACGGTTGCATTTATTGCAGACATAGAAATCAAGGAGAGTACAGATTTGGGCACGAGTTTCGAGGTCAAACTTTGGCACAAAAATCGAGGGACAGGACAGCACGGTTCCCAAGGCAATAGGCACAATTTTCGCAGTCATATGGAAGCATTTAATAATGTCTGTACACTACGGTTTTGCTACTGTTTTTGGCACAGTTTTCGAGGGAAGAATTTATCATTCTTTCACAGAAATTGAGGACTGAGTTTTGTTGTTATTTCGATAGTGTTTTCGAGAAGAAGCTTGCACAGAAATCAAGGCAGCATTGGCACAGAAAATGAGGCAGCCTGCTGGGTTGAGATAAGTTATATTTTTACTGTAAAAAGACTGTCTAATTTTTCCTGAAGAAATAATAAAACTCTCTCTCTTTGACTGGTTTTCCCCTTGTGGGTTTTTTCCAGGGCCATTGGCCAAAAAATTATGAGTACTATGTGTTGAATGGTGTGCATTTTATTTACTTTCTGTCCATCCAAAGATGAAGTTACAGCAGTGTTTTTAAGTCTAAAATTTATGTTTATTTCCAGCCTTTAAATTTTATGAGTTTGCAAATAAACTAAGACATATTTTTACTTCTAAACCGGAGGCTGAAACTTGTGAAAAACGTACATGGTATCAGAGTTGAGTGGAGCAGAAAACTAAATTTTTGCATACAGAACAGTCATTTCCAAAATTCAGAAAAAACTCTTGTGACAGTAGTACCTTTTTTGTTGAAACTTGTTCTTTGAGAAAAATGACTTCCGTTGGTTTGAGAACATAAGATAGGCTAGATGGGGTAGAGAACTGTGTCTCATGGAAGGCCTGGATAGTGCTTGTGTTGAAGGAGAATGAGTTGTGGGATGAGGTAGTCAATAATACTACAGCTCACCCCATTGTCATTCCCAGTGCTACTACTGATCCAGTAGCAGTGATTGCCTTTGTGAAGAAGGATATTAAGGCCATGAGGATTATCCTGGATGCTGTTAAAGATCATGTTATTCCACACATTTCAGCGAAGGATCATGCACATGAGATGTGGAGTGCTTTGACCGGATTGTTTCAGAGTTCTAATGAGAATAGGAAGATGGTTCTGAGGGAGAAGCTGCAGAATATCAAGATGGTCAAAGGAGAGGCTTGTATGATTTATCGTACTAGGATCTCTCAGGTGAGAGATGAACTTGCGACTGTTGGGGTGGTTGTTATTGGTCTTGACCTAGTTCGGACAGCCTTGAATGGGGTGACTCCACCTTGGGTTGTGTTTGTACAGGGTTTGGTGGCTAGGGAGAACTTACCTTCATGGGACAGGGTCTGTGATGATTTTGTTCAAGAGGAGACTCGGAGGGGTCTTTTGCAGTGCAGTGCTTCTACTAGTAGGCAGGATGAGAAGGATGTGGCCTTGACAGCGAAGGGGAAGAAGAAGAACAAGAAGGGTCCCAAGAAGGGTGGAGCCAAGCAGCAGGATGGGCAGAAGAAGGATCTGAGCACTGTAAAGTGCTTTGCATGTCACAAGATGGGACACTATGCTGAGCAATGTCCAAACAAGAAGAAGTAGCAGCAAACAGCAGCTTCAGCGAAGGTCGATGACTTTGCCCCGAGATTTCATAGTGAGTTTTCACTATGCACTGGGCATATTGAGAGAGAGAGAGCATCTATTCTCACCAGTGCGGATGTTGATAGACAGAGGGAGTTTTCGTTGGTGACAGACCATTCTTACAGTGCATCTACTTCCAACACTTGGTATATTTATAGCGGAGCCTCGAGCCAGATGACAGGTGCTTGTGAGATGTTCTTCGAGCTTTCACTAACAGAGACAGATGTGGAGGTGGTGTTGGGAGATGACTCAGCAGTCAGACATGTTGGGCATGGGACCATTACCTTTCAGAGGGAGTCCATGAGTCCCATGGTGTTGAGAGATGTATTGTATGTACCTGGGCTGAAGAAGAACCTAGTTTCAATTTCCATGATCAAGGATCAAGGTCTTGGGGTGTCCTTCCTAGATGGACATGTGCATATGTTTCCCAAGACTGCAGGACCATTTGCTTTAGTTTCCATTGGAGTTAGATGCGGGAAATTGTATAGGCTCGTGTTTCAGCCTCAGCATGCCTTGGTACATAGCAGCAGCAATGAGCTTTGTGATCTTTGGCATAGGAGGATGGCTCACTTGCATCATCCAGCCTTGGGGTTGTTGAGACATATGGTTACAGTTTTACCGGAGTTTAGCACAGAGCAGAGTGATGTTTGCAGGGGGTGTGCTTTGGGAAAGTACACTAAGACTGCTTTTCCGAGTAGTGATAGCAGGTCAGCAGGGGTCCTTGACTTGATACATTCAGATTTGTGCGGACCGATGTCTTTTGTTTCCTTGAGAGGATACGAGTATTATGTGACATTCATTGATGACCATTCCAAGAAGACCTGGATCTACTTTCTGAAGAGCAAGAAGCCTAAGGAAGTCTTGCAGAGGTTCCAAGAGTTCAAAGCTTTTGTGGAGAACCAAACAGGGAGGAAGATCTGAGTTCTCAGATCGGACAACGAGGGTGAGTATACCTCCAAGGAGTTTGATGGATATTGCAGACGAGAGGGTATCAGGAGACAGTTGACAATTCCTTATACTCCAGAGTAGAATGGAGTAGCGGAGAGGAATAATAGGTCTATTGTTGGAGCAACTAGAGCTATGTTACATGACCAGTCTCTTCCTTTCTTTCTCTAGGCTGAGGCTTGCAGCACAGCTGTATATCTTCAAAACAGGAGTCCCCATCGTGCCATGGGGAACATGACACCTGAAGAGTGTTATTCAGGCAAGAAGCTTGAAGTTAGCCATTTTCGGATATTCGGTAGTTTGACTTACACTCATGTCCCTTCTGAGAAGAGGACAAAGTTAGAGCCCACTGCAGAGAAGGGCAACTTTGTGGGATATGATGAGACTTTGAAGGCCTTCCGTATTTACCTTCTCTCTCAGAGGAAAGTTGTTGTGAGAAGGGATGTGAAGTTTGAGGAGGAGCGAACCTTCAAGAAGTCGAGAGACTCAAAGTAAGGAGAGCAGCAGGTTCCTGCACCTCAGGTAGTTACACAGGTACCATCAGTGCAGCAGTCAGGATCACAGGTTTTCGGGGTTACAGGACCACTCAATGCAACCACAGGTTCACCAGGTTCAGTGGTTCAGCATGTAGGGTCTTCGAGGACAGGTGATGGGTCTACGATTACAGGTACACCGTATAGAGCATTAGGATCTCATAGTTCTCCAGTAGTTGGTACACCAGCTGCTAGTTCACAGGTTACTGGGGTTTCTACCTCTGGTAGTTCTTCAGATGAGGTCAAACCAGTGTGGGAGTAGTCTTCAGGGAAGAAGAAGCCTAAGTGGCTTCAAGAGACCTTGAAGGAAGCTCAGGAGTTTGGAACACCCCAGGATCAATGAGGGTTGTCAAGATGCCTGACAGATTTGGCATGTTGTTGGTGGCTAGTACACGTGATTCTGAGCCTTCTACTTTTGAAGAGGCTTCCTAGCATCATGTTTGGCGAGATGCCATGATGGATGAGTACCATTCCATCAAGAAGAACAATGTGTGGGAGATAGTTTCGAGACCCGAGGGGAAGTCAGTGGTGACTTCTCGGTAGCTTTACAAGCTAAAGCATGCAGCGGATGGGAGTGTGGAGAAGTACAAGGTCAGGTTTGTAGCGCAGGGGTTTTCACAAGTTGAGGGTATTGATTGTGATGAGACTTTTGCGTCGATTGCTCAGTATACTTTGATCGGGGCTTTGATTTCCATTGCAGCGGAAATGGGTTGGAAGATCCATCAGATGGATGTGAAGACCACATTTCTCAATGGAATCATACAGGAGGAGATTTATGTTGAGTAGCCTCAGGGCTTTGAGATTCATGAGAGAGAGTCTCATGTTTACAGGATGAAGAAAGCCTTATATGGGTTGAAGCAAACTCATAGAGCTTGGTACTCTAGGATCGATTTTACTTGCAGAGGATGGGGTTTCAAAAGAGTGAAGCAGGTCCAAATCTCTACTTCATCATGGTTGGAGGTGATCCGCTTATTCTTCTATTATATGTTGATGGCTTGTTTATCACAGGGGGAGAGAGACTCATTGCAGCTTGCAAGAAGGATCTTGCTACGGAGTATGAGATGACAGATATTGGGTTAATGCACTATTTTATGGGATTGAAGGTTTGGCAAGAGCCTGGACATATTTTCCTGGGACAGGGAAAGTATGTAGTTGATATTATGAGGAGATTTAGGATGGAGGATTGCAGGCCGATGTCGACACCGATGATCACCAACTAGAAGAAGCTTCATGCTTCTGAGGGAGAGTTAGTGGATCCTACTTTATACCGTCAGCTCATTGGGTCATTGATGTATTCGATCAACACTCAGCCAGATTTGTGTTTTGCAGTGAACACTCTTAGTCAGTTCATGGTTGAGCCTAGGAGTGTGCATTGGGTAGCTGCAAAACATGTGTTGCGTTACCTAGCAAGGACAGTGGATTTTGGTCTGGACTACAGGAGGTCGGATAGGATCAGGTTGGTTGGCTTCACATATTCAAATTGAGTAGGCAGTGTGGCAGACCAGAAGAGCACTTCCGGATGTTGTTTCAGTTTGGGCTCGACAGTAGTGTCGTGGTTCAATCGAAAGCAGAAATCTATTGCTTTGAGTTTTGCAGAAGCTGAGTATATGGAAACCAATCAAGCCAGCTGCAAGGCTTTGTGGCTTCACAAGTTGCTAGTGAATTTATTTGGTCAGGAGCTGAGGCCTACGGTGATCTACTGTGACAATCAAAGTTGCATCCAGCTCTCTGAGAATCCAGTATTTCATGACCGATCAAAGCATATTGAGATCGGGTATCATTTCATCCAAGATAATCTTCAGAGAGGTGCAGTATCTTTACAGTACATTTCCACTGATGAGCAGGTAGCAGACATTTTGACGAAATCGTTGGGGAGGGGCAAGTTTGTCTTCTTCAGAGACAAGTTGGGAGTGGTGCAGAACACCTTTCTCAATAAGAGGGAGTGTTAATTTTGTACCTAGGAAAGTGTTCCCCTAGGTGACTTTAGCCTTAGTCACTTAAAAGGGGAAATAAAGTGACCCTTGCATTAAATGACTTAAGTGGAGCATTTAATGTGACTTTAGAGATTAGAGTCTAAGTTTGATAAATTTAAGTGGGTGAGGGAAATTAATTTTTATGAGAAATAAAATGGAGCATTTATTCTCATCCTTAGATCTAATCTAATCTCAGCCATTGGATTAGATGCTTCCTCACCTACCTAGGGTTTCAAACAAAAGCAAGGGAAAAGGCACATTCATTCATTCTTGTGAGAAGACTGAAGAGACGAAGAGAGAGCTGAAGAGAGAGGGCATGACTTTCGAGGCACCCTGCTGAACTGATTTTTAGTGGGCACGAAAATTGAGACTGCCTTTATTGCTTGCACAGATCCTGAGGAGTGTACAGCTGCATTTATCGCAGGCACAGAAATCGAGGAGAGTACGGATTCCATACAGTACGGATTTGGGCACAAGTTTCGAGGTCAGACTTTGGCACATAAATCAAGGGAAAGGACAGCGTGGTTCCCAAGGCAATAGGCATGTTTTCCAAGCACAGTTTTCGAGGTCGTACATAAGCATTTATTGATGTCCGTACAGTACAGTTTTGCTATTGTTTTTGGCACAGTTTTCGAGGACAGAATTTATCATTCTTGCACAGAAATCGAGGGCTGAGTTTTGCTGTTATTTCAGCACTGTTTTCGAGAAGAAGCTTGCACAGAAATCGAGGGCTGAGTTTTGCTGTTATTTCGGCACTGTTTTCGAGAAGAAGCTTGCACAAAAATCAAGGCAACATTGGCACAGAAAACGAGGCTGCCTGCTGGGTTAAGATAAGTTGTATTTTGACTGAAGAAATAATAAAACTGTCTCTCTCTCTGACTAGTTTTCTCCTTGTGGGTTTTTTCCAGGGCCATTGGCCAAAAATTTCTGAGTACTGTGTGTTAAATGGTGTGCATTTTATTTACTTTCTGTCCATGAAAAGATGAAGTTACAGCAATGTTTTTAAGTCTGAAATTTATGTTTATTTCCAGCCTTTAAATTTTCTGAGTTTGCAAATAAATTGAGACATATTTTTACTTCTAAACCGGAGGCTGAAACTTGTGAAAAATGTACAATATACAACATTCCTATACCTTAATCTGCTCTGATACCAATGGAGCAAGAACGAAATAATACGAACTTGATAATTAAATATATCTTTTTAAAAAAATGTATGCTTCCTAATTTACATGGTAAATTCCTGAATATATATTTCTTATCGGGTTTTGTAAGGTGAGTTTTCATAAAGTCACAACTCTTAATTTTATTATGTTAATATGTATAATTACATTCCTATTATTTATTATTATTATTTTATCTGTATTTTTGTATTATTTTATATAATTATTTTATAAATAACATTTTTATAAAATTTGACCCTCATGCTGACATATCATTATAGAATCCCCGCAGGGGTGCGGAAATTCCATGGAGAAAAGATAAAAAGGAAATCGCCTCGCTTGAAATTTTTTTTGTCAAGTACATTTTTCTCATCCATATGGTACATGGTTGCCCACCTAGTTGGTTAGGTGGTCAACATATATGTCAGTATACCATTGTACCTATCACTTTTCTTCAAGCAATTTTCATGACTCTTTACTTGTTGTGTATGTACTTCAAAAATATTTCAATGATGCTTCTTGACCTCAAATCTAAGCTCTCAGACTTTACACTTTACTTAAAGCAAACTTCCTTAAATCCTGCTCCAACTAGCTTCACTTCTCTCTCTCAATTCTAGCTCCACATTTTACAGCTCTTGTACACTGCAGTCTATTCCTCAAAACATGAACTTTGCCTTCTTAAGATCACCTTCTCATCCTCGTTTCAGCACTCTGTCTAGCAGGCCTTCTTACTAACATTTTAGACTTGTTCCAGATTAACAATTAGTACTTCATGGTGTAGCCCTAAAGTGTGATCTCCTTTTCTGCTTCTAATCTTTTAATGCACATTCTCTATTAGTGCAGAGCTACTCCTCGACCTTCTCTTTTCTTCAAAACTCCCACAATTTCACACCTGCACCTCAGCCTTCTCTTTTAAGTATGTTCTTCAACAGAAGCCATGGTGTTTTTGATCTCCACGTCCTTTGCTATAGTAGACCCTCGCCCTTCAACTTGCCTCAAAGCTCCAACTCACACGAATTCTTCTTTTGGTTGCCTTTCTTTAGCTCGTTGTCCTCAATTATTTTCGCGTTTCACCTATTGCCTTCATTTCTGCCTTTGTGCAGCTTCTTTTTCCTTGATATTCATTTTTCAGTTCAAACCACTTCTTTTCCCACCACACCACCCAAATGAGGCGAGTTATCCTCATGTTTATACACATCAACCATGCCTTTTGGTTGGGAAACTTGTCACTAGGTCAAACTATTCATGCTTATGTTTTTGAAAATTTAATCTTGCAAATTCTTGTTAGGTCTGACTTGTACTACTTTTCAAGAATATATTTCCTCACCATTTCTAGGGGCACCAAGAGACCTATCAACGTAGATACCGATCCAATTTCCAGATCAGTAAAGATTTGTGGATCTCGACCCACAAGATCTCAGCAACAACTTCGTGCCAAACCTCCCTCCGAGAGGCGTACAAGGTCCTCCAGACCTCATCGACAACACTTCAAAGGACGCCCCGCACCCACCAGCTCCTATTCAGGCCAGTAGACGCTATTGCACTTCCCTCAGTTTTTCTCGTTCAGCCTCGGATGTTAGGAGTACTATACCCTCCTCAATCGATTTGGCTCTAGGATCTTGTCCACCTGAGCTCCTTCGTCCCAGCGCAGGGTTATGTTGTTGAGACTAGGGCAGGAATTCTCCCATACTTCAGCCCAGCTCGCATTGTACACTTTTACTTCTGTTTTTACTTCTTGCATTGTATTTCTCTTAAAAGGGGATCGTTTGGTCATCTGCATAGCACGAACATCATTGTAACCAACAGTCTCGTTGACCTACTTTGTGGTCATTAGTTGGACATAAATAAAATTATCTTATCTTATCTAGGGGCCAATTTTACACTTTTGATACTTCCTTAAATGATTTACTTCAAGGCTTAGGGATCACCCCTATTTCTTGAAGGCTTGCTTCTTCTTTTCAAGGATGTTTTGGTCAATGCTTCAAGAAGGACTTTACCTTCTCTTCTTTAACACTTCAAGGAGGATACTTTGACTTGTTTACTTCAAGGATACTTCATGGATCCTGTTATCCGCCTAAGTTGCACTTAGTTGGATTTCCAGTGAGCCGTCAAAGTTATGAACAAGTCTCTTGTTCATTATCAGTGCTCAGAAGTTCACAAGTCTTTTTAGGACCAATTTTTGGTCCCTTTTTTAAATTTTTACATGTTCATAGCCTTCGGGGATATTGTAAGAAAGTGTCATAGCATGATCAAATTATGTAACAGTCTTGGCTTTCTATAATGACCCTTGGCAAGTCTAGGCTAGATTCTAGTCGGCTGTGTAGACAACCTGACTGGTAAGTTTCAATAAGCACCAAAACTGTGCACTTAATACTGCTGCAACAATTCCTTAAAAGCTATAAAATCAGATCTGAGTTAAACTTCTTGAATATTGTGGTTGAGATATGAGTCTAGACCTCCATCAAACACATTGTGGGCATGCTGCTGTAGGTTTCCTGTAGAATATGTTCTCAAGCATTTCATGCCTTTTTTGTGGTTTAGATAAATGCTTTCCAAGATACTTAAAGTAAAATATACTTAGAGCATTTAACACATAAGGAGACCTCTCATGAAATATAATTAGCAGCAAGCATAACATTTATTGGATTTCAAATCAGGCATTTCCTAATTTCCTTTGGAGACAAACAATCCAACATACATTGAATATTCACACCTGTGTATGGTTGTAGATGACTGAGTTTAGCAGCAATAAAGTATTGTTTGTGGCAGCCTGTATAACTGAGTTCCCCTCCTTGCAATGAGCTGGTACATGTCATGCCCTTCCTGAGAATAATGACAGTGATATCCCTTCGGTATGCTGATGTATTTCTTACACCACAGTAATGTCCCTATCCACAATGACCCAAAATTTCTCCAAACTATTGAGGACGTATTCACAGCTTTAGCTTACTATGTAGATGAAATGACTGAGAATGCACTGTGGGCAGAAGTTGTTATGGTAATTTATCAACACTCAAATGGTCACTGTTTTAGCTTCGCAAGAAGAAAGGTCTGAATATAAGCAATTTTCCTGACCTGACTTTTGGGTTAATAAACAGTCACCCCTTTTAAATGATGCTACTGTCAAATGGTTTCCACGATCAGACTGTTTAGTGGAGTAGATAGTTGATAAATATGGACTTAAACACCCACCTAGGAGATATAGTCACCAATGAGACTTGTATTTCGCCCCAATGAGACTTCTATGGCAGCAGTGAAAAAGGTGAACTCAACAAAGATGTAAATGGTCACTCCTCATGTACGCCTTCTTAATCACTGAACAATGGAACCTCTGCCATCTCCTCCAAAACTCAGATCTGAAGACAAAGGTGCAAACCCAAATCACGGCAATGAAACACAAGTGAGAAATCTGAGTGATTTCTCCTTCCAATAGCTAGGGTGGATTTGTCTCATCACCGAAACTATTCTCCTTCTCTTAGGGTTTTTGTCCTAAGAGACTCAAGCTTCAAGAGCTCTCCAAAATCTATTTTTAACATGAGAACAACATGAATGAGAGAATGGGGTCTCATGCCCTTTTTATAATTTATGTTTTCCTTTTTGGGCCACTTTTTCCATTTGCCTGCTCAATTAATTAAAAAAAGTGACTTTATAAAGTCATCGTCACTTTATTAATTTATTAAGCCTTTTAACTCCCAAAAAGTTATTTATTTCATTTTAAACGTTTTTGGACACTGGAAGTCACTTTTCATCTTCCCTACATTTAAAATCCTTCATCTCGGTTCCAACGAGATATTACACTAAGGTGTTCCCTCAATAAATTTGATCAAGATGGCACCATCGGTGAATTTAATTAAAGTATGCCCAATAATTCTCCCAATTTACGGAAACGCTGGAATGCAACGGAACCCCAAATGGACTGTGCGGAAATGATCCTGATGACGACTAATGGTAATCGGACCTCTGAAAGCATCATATAAATCCCCCAAATCTCATGAGCCCACTTTTATCCTCATTTTACTCCTCAAAAAGCCACCACTAATTGCAGAACATGGGAATCCAAAAATGGGGACATTACACTTTCCTAGGACCTAAGCATTGAGTCGGCTATTCCAGGGTATTTTTTTCCCTTGTTAATTATACGTACTTTTAAGTATTGTATAATTTTTGAGTTTTTCACCCGCTCCAAAGTTAGAATGGTCACTTGGGTGGTTGGGCCTTAGGAGGTTTTTAAAGTTTTTGTGTCAATGTATATTACCATGCTAGGCACTAATTAGAGTCGTTATGAACATGTACTAAGTCCGCCATAGGTTTTTTTTAATTTTTGAGGTTAAAACAATTTCCCATAAAAAACGAGCAATTTTTAACATGTTAATTGTAAAAATTTGAAGTGTCAAAAAGGTGTGGTTAGGAGGTGGAATTGGCCATGGGGATGCTCATTTTCTAAATCAGAGCTCGCACTATAGCCCTAAACCCACTTTCCTAAGTATTTGAGTGATTATTTATCACTTAAATAAAAATTCTCTCGAAAAGGCCAAAAAAGACCAAATAAATGGCCAAAAGGACAAATTCCTAAATTAATGGAAGCATGCCGAAGACATGTCTGGAGTGGTGGCAACGTTAACTAATGATCAATTCAAGTTAACTGGAGACTGAATCATAGAGATTCTGATCATATCCAGAGAGGGCGAGCTATCTCCTCGAAAGGGGGCCACGTTTCTCCCAAAAGAGGGCACATTGGTGTCCGTGGCATCTCATGTTTGGGTGGGAGAGAATCCGAAGGAGAGGGGCACACTTCTTGATGAGGTGGCACCGTCCTCTTTCTACAAATCACCAACCAATCCCCCAATCTTCTATGTAAACTCAAGTTAACTCGCCCTTCTCTCTTAGTGGCTAATGTGCCCCCTCTTGCTCTCTTTGGCTATTTAAGTGAGGCCTTTCTCCTGATTTTGATGGAGGATTGAACCTCTGCTCTTGTAATGTTTATTTGCTTCGTTATTTTGTTGAATAAAATGAATACTTGGAGGTCTCTATGGTGCAAAATTTCATGGTTGTGAGTGCTTGAGCTTCATTGAGGTGATATTTAGCTAGTTTTACTTCTTTTAATTCAAGCTTGTAGATGTTTTTCTAGCTTAAGAAGGTGACTGCTAGCCCATCCTCTTGCTACAAATCACTAACCAATCCCCCAATCTTCTATGTAAACTCAAGTTAACTCACCCTCCTCTCTTAATGGCTAATGTGCTCCCTCTTGCTCTCTTTGGCTATTTAAGCGAGGCCTTTCTCCTCACTTTGATGGAGGATTGAACTTTTGCTCTTGTAATGCTTATTTGCTTTGTTATTTTGTTGAATAAAATGAATACTTGGAGGTCTTTATGGTGCAAATTTTCATGGTTGTGAATGCTTAAGCTTCATTGAGGTGATATTTAGCTAGTTTTACTTCTTTTCTTTCAAGCTTGTAGATGTTTTTCTAGCTTAAGAAGGTGACTACTAGCCCATAGAGTAAGCGTTTGTAGCTTCAATTTGCTTATTTATGTTATGTTATTAGAGATCTAAGAGTAGCTGAATTTATTCAGGTATACTAAGGCTCTCCCAAATTTCTTTTAACAAGATATATGTTATCACCAACCTTGTAGTTGCCTGTGTGAGGTGGATCCAGGATGGATGGTAAAGGGGCAAGCAACTAAGGGGTGGAACCACAACTGCCTAGACTCCCAAATGGATGGTTGTCACGTCGATCAAGGCAACCTTCACTTTATGTTATCCTAGTCCAAGACAACAATGGGGGAGACCCGGATCTGCTCCCGACAGGAGAGATCAGACCTGGACACCAGAAAGATCAAATGAGGCTTTAAGGTATGTAAGGTGTAAGGTAAATGGAGACCCTAGCTCTAGGGTTTAGGTACTAGCAACTAATGGAGATGACCACTGTCTTGGGAAACGTAACTATGACAGGGTAAGCAAGGACAGAGTTGGGACTGTCTAGTACCAAGGATACAGACTCGGTGAAAGATAGGTAACTTGAATTGTAAACGAATGTTGGCAAAGGGAATGGGAGTGAGGTCAAGTTAGGGCTAGCGCTAGCTAGGAGATCAGTGCCTTATGTGCATTGGGCAATGGAGTCAGCATCAACCCAACGTTTCAATGAACCCACCTGGGATATACCCTGATCTTTGGACCCAAAAAAGGATTTGGCCCAGAAAACTCAGGTTACAGGAAATTCAGTAGGAGGAAGGCTAGAGCTAGGGCTTGGAGAAGCAGATCTGCAGATCTGTAGCCACCAAGAGACTATCAGCTCAACGTTGAAGGAGAAATGAGGTCAAGGTAGCCTGATCTACAAACCCAAATCAAAAAATTGCAAGAAAAATCAAATCTAGAAAAGTCAAAATCTGATGAGGGGGGCTAGGGGCCTGAAAACCAATTTTTCAGATCTAGGGAAACCTGGAAGGAACTAGCTCAGCGTTGGGGATGTTCTGGAGTGCTTAAGCCCTGATCTATCATCCTATCTTGTCAAATTTTAGAAAAAAGTCAATTTCGGAAAAGTTTAGTTTTCAGTGGGGACGCTAGGGTTGTTTCAGTCAAAAACTCAAATCTAGGTCAAACTGCCAAGAATTTGGACAGCGTTGGGGTTGATTTGGACTCTGTGGGACCCGATCTATCCGTCTATGAAGTCAGAATTCAGAAAAATCAAAACCCTAGCAGTTCAAATTTTCAGTGGGGGTTTATGCAGTTTTCTGGCTAAAAATCAGATCTAGGTCAAACCAGTAGGAATTTGACCAGCGTTGCGGTGGATTTAGTGAAGGGGAGGCCCGATCTATGAAACCCCGAAGTGGTTTCACCAAAGATCGGACGATTCCCAGATTTATTGCTTTTTAGGGTTTTTAGTATTTAGGAGTTTTCAAAAAATTTGAAGTAAAGCAAGGTACAATGGAATAAGATCTGAAGAGAAGAGACTTACCTGTTAGATCTTACCTGGAAATGCTTGTAGAAGTCTTTAACAGTGATGATCTTTGCTATCCCGATCGATTCTGGTAGATCCAAGTGATTTCTATGAATGATGCAAGCCACAAGCCACCAATGCGCCCCCTATCCTGCATGAGCAAACGTCAACAATATCAGATTTGCCAATACGAGATAAAGAAACCAAGTGCTACAAGAAAGTAAAACAAAGTAATCATAGATCACAATGAAACTAATGAAAACCCCCTGATCCAAGACGAAGAAAACCAAGCGAGTTGAGGTCTCCCTGCAAAAACGCTCCAGCCAAAACGCCCTCCTGTAGGCAAAACAATGATAGCAAAAAAAATATAGATCTCACAAGAATTTCCACAATGCTAGGAAGCTGAAGATTATCCAATCACCATTTGAGAACATTAGATGCAAAGCAAATCCAAAAAAATTCCACAAAAAAGTCTTTCTATTATTCAGATCCAAGAGCCAAAGACCCCTTACAAATGAGAAGCTCTCTCCTTTAAATAGAAATGAGAGAACCTCAATCATAACCGAATCCTGACCACTTTCAAAACGAGTGGCTAAGATTAAAAGATGAAATGTTCTAATCAATGGTTGAGATGAGCTCAACATATAATACATGGATCAATATAACCATAATTTATCAAAGTGGACTAACCCACCCAAAAAAGGTAACCCACTCAACTAGAAATAAATGAAAGCACATGGTGGGTCCAAGGAGTGTTTGACTAACTCCCTCGGGGTGTCCCCATGGCACAATAAAATAATATAATAATTTAATTCTTTGACTTTTGTGCCTCCTTGAGGAAATCGTGAGCCTCCCAAAAGAGCTCCAGAAAATAATATAAAAATGCCCAAAAATAGGTGTGGGCCCAATCAGGAGCTGCAACTGCTGGAGAAGGTGTGGAGGACATCACTCTCACCATCATGACTCATCCCATGTCATTTCCTTGCCTCAGTAGCCCAAAACGATTTCTTCAATAGCCATTTAATCATTTTTTAATCTGCCCCGAGAAACGTGATCCTACCAAAACAGCCTCCTAGGGTGCCTGCATTGTCAAAATGAACCCATCAGGCTCTCTGGGATGGCGGTACTATGGTACAAACAAGTGGCTGCACCCCCCTATGCCCATACAACGCCCTAGGAGATCCAACTGAAACATCTCCCTGCTCAAAAATATCAATCTGTGATCACGTCTGTAAGTGCCTAGAACTGGAAATAAACTGTCTCATTAGACTCAGAGAGTCCAAATCCATCTAAGGTGTATACTCATACCCCTCATAGGTCTCTATCTGATCATCAATCATATCCAGTAAACAATATAACCATCTGTGAATAATCAGACACCAATAATAACTCAGACTATATCCATCCGCTGCAAGTGTTAAAAAATTAAGACATGCTCTACAACTCATTCAAGTAACAATCACAACAAGTAGCATTCATTTCACTGGCGGTACATCAACCAATACATATATAAGGCTTAATTTATTATTACTCAAACTTAGACTTTCAAGACTATACTCACTTCATAGCTGTAGCCAATTTGCTAGTGAAGGGTGAAGGGTGGAAATGACAAGGCTAAGGAAAAGGATGACTTCCTACTCAACATCATGACACTTTGGATAAGGAAAGGGAATACTCACTATAACCAATGTCAAACAAACAACAACACAAGGAATGGCAGTGCCTCACAAATGGGTGAGTTGTTTAGAGAGTGCTTATTCAACTTAGGCATCATGTCTACATCAAGCTTGATCCAAGTTCATTAGGATCATCATTTTGTTCGATGGCCTTTTTGGCCTATATGACCCTTTTGGGACTTCACCAGTGCTTAAAAGCACAACTAATCTCAGCTTTCATCCGGGACATATTTATTTTAATAAGGTCAGCAATTTTTTGGATACAGCATATTTTTAACCATTGCTTTTTAGACCTTTTCTTATACTCTTCAAGGAGTATTTTAGCATTTCATTGCTCTTGCCCTTTTTACATATGTTAAGAAACACAATTTTATAATTTTCATTTTCCATGGGCACATATTCAATATTTCCAATATAAGCAGTACATGAGCTTTCAGTTTTAGCCAACAACATCTCAAGTGACTAGGGGGAGTTTTGCACAATGCCAAACATCAGGACAACCGACCAGAATGATTTAGGCAGACAATCCAACTTACCAAAGGCAAGTTTTGTCACCAACTCAGAGCCGAGACACAATATAAACAGGGAGGCTTGTCCAACAAAGGTTCTAGTGGGGAAAAAGGTCCTCCATGCCATAAGTCAAGAAGTCAGTCAGGTTGAAAACTAAACTGGAAGGTAATGGATGGGTGGAAACAGTGAAAGATGAAGCCAACACTAGCAAGCCAAAACAATGGCGGGAATGACTACCTCTATTCTCCCTAAGGAGGGTAAAACCAATGAGTATAGATCAAGAACTTCCAAGTCTAAGTAAGGACATCAATACATAGTACAAGATACAACCAAGTCCATATAATTATGACCGCCAGATCATGATACCACAAGTTAATACATGTCACAAAAATTAGTATAAGAGCAATAATAACCATAACACAATATAAATTGCTGAGTCATAATCATGCAATATAATCCATCTGAGACACCATCTGTCCAATGAGAAAGAACTGATATAAAACTAGGCATCAATGACTGCTTTGAAATGACATAAATGGCTACATCGGTCCTCAAATCTAAGTGTCCTGAGACTCAATCCTGACATGGGAGAGTACAATAGTCCACTAATACAAAAATGATCCATCAAAACTGCTCATCTCAACATCTCATATGTAAGAGATCTGGATGAAAAATGCACTGTTTGAAAAATAGAATATGGTAGCCTGGCTACTATATATGTGATAACAATATACTAGATCTAATCTCGCTTGTTTAAAGGTTGTGTAACTTTACAGGTTACCAAAGGTAAAGGAGGATTTGGAGCTCGGTTGCATCTTCTTCCTCTTCACTACTATTTTTTCAATCTAATTTTTTGTCCTACAGGCACCTCCTCTTCTTCACAACATTCAAGCTTGAGCTCCAGGGTTTTTCTTCCATCTCATAAAATTTAAATCTTTCTCTCTTGGTTAATTTTCTACATGTCTAACAAGCTTTGATTTCTATGAAGGTTTATCAAACATTTTTAGCTTGTTTACATGTTTATTAGTTAGATCTAAAATATCTCTTAAATCGTCATTTTAAACTTAGATCTAACATTGGCTCTTTAGTACTTGAAGTTATAAAACTCTCCAATCTTTTGCAAGTACTTAGCCTTTGTATTTTTATGTATTTTTTGGGCTAATCCACTAACTTGTAGAATTATTAGTTTACAGTTTTTTTGCTTTTGCCCAACAGGAAAGCAAAAGCATTGGTGGAATTTTGAGGGTTTAAGACATCCAAAAAAACCATTCTAGGCCCTCTTCTCTTTTCTTCTTCCAAACCTTTCTAAGCCTTTTGATCCTATTTTTCAAAGGATCAAAGGCATTCCTCTTTCAAAATCACTTTGTAACCAACATTATTAAAAAGCAAGTGGGCTTTAAAGCTCCCATGCCCCTCTCCCCCCATTGGGGGAAGCCTGTGTCACCTCTTGTTTGATTTTGCATTTCTTTGCTTTATTCCTTTAGTTAATCTTTAGAGTAGCTTTTTCATTTTGCTAATAAAGTTAGATCAATGAATTTATTTCTTTCTTTCTTTATCTTTATTTGAAAACGAATACTAACCCACTACGCTTTCCCAAAGTACTGAAAGGGAAAATACATTCGTGGTGTAGTAATTATTATAACATTTTGCTTTCATAATATAAACCAGAACAAATATTTTGCACAAATCTTTGTGTATACTCTATCTATCACAGGCTTGCCTAATCTTTGGAATGTCCAGAAACGGGGGTTGCCCAATTCAAATAAGTTTTCACATGCAATTAAACAACTCACTCTAATAAAAATTTGTCCCCTTCAACAAAAAGAAATCCAACGTCACGATCTTTCCTTTTGTAGGAATTTTTTGCAAAGAAAGCAGGAACAACTAGATAGTGACCGTGGGGCCCCGTCGGGCTATACCCTCAATTGGTGTAGTGTTGGACACACCCCCCGACTCCAATCTAGACTACATTTTCTTGTGTAGAACCACATTGGGAAAAGTCCGGACATATTCCATGTACCTTTCTTGGTATATTTGGAATCCCCTTTCCCGTTAATGCACTCATCGTTCTAATAATTTAGAACTGACCAAGACACAATTGCAAAACATTTCCTTCAACAACAACACTTTATTTTGACTCCACAGCACTTGTCTATAACGCTTTACTATTTACTCAGTTGTCATTCATTATATGTCGTGAGTGTTTTATTGATTATATGTTGTTGGCTTAAACTTTACTTTTCAATGTCTTGTCTCAGTAATTGTATAGCGAACTCCTAAATAACTTCACATCCGTAACTAAGAACTAATAAGAGCCTTAGTAACTCGTTTTCTAGGGAATAACCCCCTTGGCTTCGTTAGGAGTTAGCTTAAACAGAGGAGTCAAGATCAGGTGACAGCACTTGACTTGAGACTTACCCCAAGGATGCACTCAGTGGCTTGAAGTTTTCTGCCACGCTAACCTTGAGGTGCATATTCCGGTGACAACAAATCCTTTAACTTATTTTATGGCTTCATGTGACCTCTTCTCACTTCACTTTGGCCAAGGTTTTATATGTACTTCTTCAAACTAGGTTCTAAACTCAATACTTTCACCAAGCTCCACACACTTGTTCAATGATGACCCCAACATCAACAATAACTCTTTCCAACTTTGACATAAATGACAACACAATGTCCAACACGTATTAGGCGGAAACACAGCCCATATAAGATTGTTCAAGGCATGGGTCAAGTGGATTACAACTTAGCACTCCAAGCACACTCCAAGATCTACCCAGTATTTCATGTGTTTTATTTGAAGAAGGGTGTGGGTCAGAACTGTCGAGTTCAAACTCCATTACCAAAACTCGATGCAAAAGGCTCCAGATGGCTTCATCCAACAGCCATTTTGGCCACATGAGAGCATCACCTACACCAGCGCACAATCAAGGAAGTTCTACCGTAGTGGAAGGATATGTAGCCAAAAGATGCTACTTGGGAACCATCATCCCTTTAACAACAGTTTTCCATCTCCATCCTGAGGACAAGCTTAGTTTTGAAGGGGAAGCATGTTAGAGTCCTACCCTAACCCCCCTACATTTATCAATGTACAAGGTCACAAGGCCCATTAGTTAGTTAGTGGGTAGTGTCTTAATGTAAAAAGGATTTATTTATTGAATAAAGGCCTTAGGTGGTTGACCCTCATTAATACCATAACGACAAGTAGTTAGGACTTTGGCTATTGAAGCACTATGTATAGAGTAGTAAGATAGATATGTAATGTTAAGTCAAGAATTGTCATTGTGTTTGGAGCTTTGCTCTTGGAGGTTTACCCCTTGAAGAAGCAAGTGAACTTAGCTATCTATTTTATCTCTTCTCTCTTGTGTTTTCCTATTTTTCCTCTGAATCTATGGGTTTTAAGTATATTACATTTTTACACCTTACTATTTGTTGGAGATGTAAATAAATACTAATTTGTGTATTGGTTAATACCCATACCTTGGTGGATTTTCCTTGGTTGTGTTGTCTATCATCATCCAATCTCAAATGACAGCATTTTTCAAATCCCACTATCCCACATGGGCATACACTTCTCTCATGTGGAAGTTGTGTGGTGGCTCTCACATGGAAGTTGTGAGGCGGCTTCTTCGCTTCACAATTCTTCCATTGTCAAATCCCTCAATAACACGATGGCTATGGCGTGGGTGACGTCTTATTAGACAGCAGTGACGGCTATGCCCCACAATGGCAATGACTTATCAAATGGTGGTTGTGTCTCGACAGCTACACTTCAGAACTAACCTTTGAGTTATTTCTCCTCCAGCAGCTCCTGACCTAGCTTGGCTTCCCTTTCTTTCTTTATGTGTATTGCAGTTCCTTGAACAGCCACTAGACAGATCAATCAGTAGTCCTTCACCCACCTTCAGCATTGGTTTTTCACAGGGGTCTCTAACCTTCTCGAATCAATAGGCATTTAGTTAGATTGTCTTCCTCTGTTCCGGTATTCTCTAGATGCTCTCGGCTACCTTCTACCTACCCGACCGGAACTAAACAAGATAATTAGGGAGGATATTTACAAGCAGTTTGTCCAGGTTACCTGGGTCAATCCTCCGGGAGGGTTGCGCCCAAAGATGGCCTTTTACGCTGAGCACTTTCTGGAGATAAGAGACAGGCTCATTGTTCGACCCCAGTACATGTTTCATCACTGGTTGCACGCTCTTCGCATCTCTCTCAGGCAGTTCAGAGTAGGATCCCATAGACTTCGGGTAGAGACAGACCACCAGATTTATAGACCATACAGGATCTGCCAACTATGTCATCTGCAGAAAATGGAAACCAAGATGCACTTTATTTTTAGATGCCCCATATACTATGAGATCAAAGGACAATTCTATTGCTTGTTAAGAGGCTCTCGGACCCTAGCCGACTTTTTCGGATGTCCTGATCAGAGATGTTTAGCACTATATTTACAGGAGGCTCTCATGTTTCGAGCACAAATTCTTCATCCTCCCACCAGACCAGACACCACACAAAAGATCACGGCATTCTTCAGCATGCTACCACCAGCTAGGGGAAGCAAGAAACCAACTGACATGGATACTGAACCAGTTCCTAGATCAGTGAGGATTCGTGGAACCGCATCTCGACCCATGAGATCTCAACAGCATGTTTGTACCAGATCTTTCCCTAAGAGATGGACTAGGTCCTCCAGACCTCAACATCATGCAAACTCTTCCCGGCGGCAACTCAATGGACAACCCACATCCTTATGGGGCCAGCAGACTTTATTGAACTTCTCTCAATTTTCTTCATTCAGCCCCGGATGTTAGGAGTACTAGACCGTCCTTGGTCTAATTTGCTCTGAGATCTTCCCTGCCAAAGCATCTCCGTCCCATTGCGGGGTTCTGGAATTGTGGCTGCGGTCAGAGCTCTCTCATACTTCAGCCCAGCTCGCATTGTTCACTATCACCTTCTACATTGTATTTTTTTTTAAAAAGGAGACCGTTTGGTCCTCCCGCACTGTACGGACATCATTGTAACCAGCAGTCCCGTTGACCTACTTTGTGGTCATTAGTTGGACATAAATAAAATTATCTTATCTTATTTTACCCCCCTGGCTCTGATACCATATCAGATTATACACAAGTTGAACAGAGAGAAAACTGAACATATGAGAAGGAAACCACAAAACCCTTTTTCATCTATTAGACACATCTCTTCTTACATACATACAAATGGGAGAAGAGAAGTTAGGCAATGTTACAAATATAGTTTTAGCGAATATATCACTAATGATCTAGAAAGAAACCTATCGGAAATATTGGGGAAAATTATAAATATCAGAAATTATTGGAAAATATCGGCAAAAATAAACTTGGACTTGAAAAACTCAAAAAATATTAGACAAATTGGTAACCTGATAAACCTGGGAGAAATTGGAGATTTGCAACACTGAAGTTATGTAACTTCTAACTTATTTATTCATCACTAACTCTAAAGTACATAATGTACTATTTATTTACATAAACTAAATGTCAAAGTCTAGTAAATGAACATCATTTAATAATTACACTAACAAAGGCTTGGCGACGGACATTTTTATCCCCTCACTCAAGTTTTCTAGTCTGACTAATGATTAGAATCTGCATAGGCTGCATTGCATGTTAGCTACACTGTTTCTATGTGTTTTTGTGTGTCTGTCTGTCTTCTGATGGAGTTGTCGATGCAGGGTGCTGGGAGACTAATCCATAACAATATGGATCCAAAGCCCCCAGCAACAAAGTCATTGTTCATTTTACTCTCTAGCAGAAGTTAGAGAGTTTAAACAAATATTGCAAAAACTTGCACCCGCTTGATGTCATAACAGTTAGATGCTTGAAATCTTATTTAAGGTAGTCATGCCAAAGGAAACGAACATGAAATAAATTTATTTGAGTAGATAAAATCCTGGGATTCATCAGGAAATAATTGGGATCAATTCCTATCACTATGTAGATTTGCTGGTCACATTATAGTCCTTATCTGTTTGGAGCCTTCATTGATTACACTTAATTGTAACAATCAAATAGGATATTTCTATCCATACAAGTTTATATGGAAAAAGGTGCTTGGAAAATTTCCTTTGGATAGTTTCTTCTAATGATGATTAATGTGTGTTAGAGAGATAAGTGAGACAATTCTTTGCAACATACTTGTTTTTCATACATTGACTATTTTTAATTCTGCTTGCAGATGTACAGTAGTGGAAATCCAACTAATATTGCAAATCCAATTAAAGATGTAAGCGCCCAGATTGATATCAAAACAGGAGGTGGTAGACTGGCACTCTACCAAAACAGTCTTTGTCATTGTCTTTCGTGGGAGGATCTCTTGGCAGCAGGATATAACCTTGATCCGCATGGTTATCTAAAAACGTATAATACTAAAGATATTCAATTGATTTGCTGTCAAGCTGATGCAAACACATATTGGTTGGTTCCACCTTCAACAGTTAAGAGTTTCATGAAATCTTTCTATGAGGAATTTGATATCATGTTTTCCTGGGAGTTCACAAGGGAAAGACCAAAAGGAAAGGAGGTTGTAAAATACAATCCAACTGAACCAGTTAATTCTTCAGGCTTACTAGACGTTTTGAACGGTACAAGTGATGTGGTCAAAGTGTTCAACCTTTATCCAAGATATCTTCGTGTAACTGGCTCTGGGGAAGTGCACGAGCTTGAGCAAACTGTAAGTTGCTTCTTGTGCCCTGATTTCTGTCATCTTTCATATGTTGCAGAGATTGTCCTGCTATCTGCCAGACCTGTTCTGTGCCTAGGTATTGAAGGTTCTCATTTCGGCATTCAAATATTGATTGTACGTTTGGACAATGCCATCCGATGTTCATGTAGGAGGACGTGGTAAGTGGTGTAAGTGGGGCTCTGATTATGAATCAGGGTGCTCAATTATGGTGGTCTTTTCATCATGATAATGTATCAGGCGATGAAGGATGTGGCAGTTTAAGAGGCCCAGTTGCAATAGTTGTCTCTGAAGAAACACCACGTATATTCTTAATTGACCTTGATACTGTTGCTTTCTTGTTAATCATTTTCTGAGATGTGGTTGATTTGATACATTTGGTGGAAGGAAAGTTATCATTGTTTTTTATGTGAATGAAATACCACTTAATAATGTTGATATTCTTAACAGAGGGGTTTATTGGTGACACACTGAGCAAGTTCAGCATTTGGAGCCTGTATATAACATTTGTGCTGGCTGTCGGCCGTTTCATTAGATTGCAGTGCTCTGATCTAAGGATGCGAATTCCTTATGAGAATTTTCCATCCTGTGACAGGTAGGGACTGCATTTCTCTCTCTCTCTCTCTCACACACACACACAACATCAGGCACATTTATATGCATGGGCAAGCATAATTTCATAAGTGTTCTTTCCAAAGGGACTGCATCTCTCTCTCTCTCTCTCTCTCTCACTCACACACAACATCAGGCACGTTTATATGCATGGGCAAGCATAATTTCATAATTGTTCAAACCATATATATGCTTCTGAATTCGTAGTTTGGATAGTTCTGTCCAAAATGATTTCAGTCCATCAAGAAATTTATATATTTTCTGTCTGGATTGAACCAAAGATAATACATGTATAATTGCATTGCAGTCACTCCTTTGATAGACTCCATAACATTTAAAAAAATATACTTATGTTTAACTATTTCTAAGGTCACTGGAGTAGAACTAAGGCACACGATAACACACAGACTTCTACAAAACAAGAATGCCAACACTAATTAAAACGCCTTATACTGCCTGGTGGATTCACTGCTTGACACATTTTAAGGTCTCAGGCCGGGTGTTGGTTCCAGCTGACCAGTCACAAATTTCTCTTGAGATCTCTGTTTTTCATCTATGATATGACTAGACTAAGTTTTTTGGAGGCTCCCCAGAAAGTTTAAGCTGTGATGAGAAATGGGACAGCTTGTAAATGAAGAGCAGTTTAGGAAGATCAATGCCTTAGAGATTAGGTGCTAAGAGAATATTACCAGCTCCTAAATCAGTTAATTTTAGAGAGATTTAACTTTTAACAAGCTTACAAATAAGGTTTAAGAGCTAGTCTGAGTTTATGGACTCCCCTGGCACAAAAGACCTGCTGCTAATAATCATATCTGAAATAATACAGAGCAGCAAGCAAAACACACATGCAAATGGCTTGATTGCTAAGTTGCATGATACGGGGAAACAAAAACGTGTATCCAATATGGGAATGCACTGGAAATGTGACCCCCCAAATTTTTGTAAATGGGGAAATGCAATATATATATATATATATATATAGCAAATTAGCAAGGACATTAAAAAATTAAATGTGAAACATAAATGACAAGTGATAAATCATAATTTCAAACACCTTGTTAGATATGTGTATCTCAGGATGTCCTTCATGTGGTGATGCCTAGCATGAAGGAACATTAGCAGTATAGGCACCAGTGTGGAGTGTGAGATACACTCTGCCAATAGTCATGGATTCAGTGACAAAGACATGCAGAGGTTCAGTGACTGCTTCCAGTTGGATGCAAGGAGTGCAAGGATGCACAAGTTCTAACGTTGTCGTGTGAAATGTATGATGCATGTGTTTGAGAGATGCATGTGCATGAGATATGCATGATGCATGTGCATGAGCTTTGCACATTGCATGAGCATGCATGCATTTTTTAATGCACTAGTGTGATTATATGCTTGAACATGAAATTAGGGTTCTGGAACCCTAATCTCACCAGCATATTAAAAAAAGGCATTTGGGTGGCAAAAGTCAGTGATCACTTGTGAGATTTAAGTCTCCAGAGAGGAGGGCGAATCAGTGCATGCAAGAGGGCGTAGTCTACCAAAGAGGGAGGATTCAGATTTGAGAAAGATCGAGTACACTTCACTTGTGGCAGACAGAGATCACTTTGGAAAAAGAGACAGATCCAAAGTGAGATTGATCCAGCTACAAAGCACAATTGATTCACCAGATAGTGAGGGTCGCATTTCTTGAGCAGAGGGGTGCATTCACTAAGGAGGGCGAGCTTTGAGAGAGGGGTGCATTCACTGAGATAGTGATCCAGAGACAAAAGGGCAAGAGTTCCTGATCAGATAACATTTCAAAGGTAGATACGGTCAGAGGAGAGGGGCGCAGTCAGCCAGAGGGGAGCATCGCCCAGCTTCCATCAATCAGACTTAGAGTCTGTGTGGCTTAGAGATAAGTCCAAGTTGGATTTCTCTATGGTATCTTTCATAACTTGCTAAAGATTATAAAACTGCTTTCATCTCTCACTGGTTTTCCCGCAAGGGATTTTCTAGGGCCATTTGACCAAAAACTTTGTGTCATTTGTGTGATTGTTGTAATTAAGTTGTTGTAGAGATCTCATGTGTTGCAAGTTTTAGTTCTTTGCTTTATGCTTTTATTCTTTGGAATTGAGATCAGTATCAGTATTTTGCTTGGGGATCAGAGAGATTTGTGATCGGGTTGAGATCAGATTTTCAGTGTTGTAACGTCCCCAACCCTTCGACTGGCGAAGAGGACGCTACCGATGCTATCTACCCGGGCAACTAGCCCCATGAACATAATAATAAAAATTGAAGTGCATTGAACTAAAACAGGCATACATTATCACCATACAGCGGAAGCAAAACCATACATTCAAGCATTCAGCATGTTCATTGTAATTCATTATCAAATGTTATTGCAAGGATTTAAATTTTAAACACAAGAATACTTATCTTATGAAGAAGAATGCCCCGCAACCAGCTATGTCGTTGCAACGTTCCACCCAACCATAGGCCAATGTGCTCCTTAATCTCTCAGCAACATTACCACCCCCGAGCTAGGCATGATTCCCACAAGGAATAAGGAAACGAAGCAGGCTCACACATAGCCAAAGATATGTCAAGACTAAGTCAAGCCAACACAGTTGGGTTTATCAGACCAAGAGTACACAACAGCACATAACCAAGCCAACAAGTTGGGTTTATCAGGTTATCAAGAGATGGAAGCACGGTCTGCTAAGCTAGTGGCTCACTGAAGAGCTAAGGATACCTGCACCAGAACTAGCTTGACTCCTAAGACATCCACACACCCAACACAAGGAATCATTCCCTTCTCTGCTGCACAGTCCCTCAGGCCATGACTTCCCTTCCAGTGCTATTCAGGGGGGTGTAGATAAGAGAGCCATCCCTCTAGTTTTGTCTATGAGGCTCCTACAAAACACTAGGTTTGTCAAGAAGACTCCTTTCCACTCCTACACAGTCCAAAGACCAATATTCTGTGCACACACAACAAAACAACCAACACAACAATTCATAGCCCTGGGGTTTAAAGGAAAACATCACAGAACAAAACCAGAATGGAAACTTGGGTAATACATAGCTCAGACTGAGCAATTCGATTTCAGAGTCGTTCTTGGCCCTATTGTGACCAAAACGACTCAACGAGAACCCACAGCAACCCAAAATTCGTGGGGAAACTAGCAGCGATTTCTCAGCTGCGTGGGGAAGGGAATGCAACCTACGTGAAGGTGAATTCACATGCCCAGACCCACAACATGAAGAGAAATACACACAGCAAAATCGTGAGGGTAAGGCAGTTCTCCCAGCTCTCTGCGTGAGGAGAGAAAAAATAGTCGTCTCTGCATGAGAATGGGCAAAAATGGAAGAATGGGGTCTCTTCTTCTCTTTCCCACGTGAGGAGGAATGGCTCCTTGGTGGAGTGTGCGTGTGGGCAAGGACTGACAGTCCTGCCACACACCACTACCCATGCAAAACGTTTTTCCTAGGCAATAACTGCCCCCAACTAACTTCAGAGAATTTAATTTGGTAGTTGACTGATTGATGGGTTCTCCTATTGACATCTGGCTTTTCCCTATTGGCCCCAAAGGTTAAATAATTCCCCCTCCTTATCCTTAGGAAAATCATGCCCTTTTCATTATGGTTGCATTGACATAGTTGGTTGTGGGTATTTTTAATTAAAATGCATGTTTACATGATGCCAAAATTAATGTGTGTCGGATAGCACGATATACCATCAGCAACGATTTTAATCCTCGGAACATAAAGCAATTAAATCAATGGTGGAGCTTTTGCCTTTAGCTCCACACCACGATTAATTACAATATATACAACATATACATTTTAATGCAAACAAGGTCAAAATCGGGGTGTTACAAGTGTGCCCTAGATATCTGAAAAATCTACACATCTAACATCACATTTTACTCATAAGTCCATCACTTCTGTTATCACAGATATATTGTAGTTGGGATACCATGATGCAGCATGTAGATTTTCTCTTTTCCTCTAAGCCAGACTTATTGATGGGGATACAACATGGATCATTATTACAGCATGAGCCATTCAGAGCCTTTTTTTTAGTAGCATATACAGAGTATTTCCTTGCCAGGATTGAGATCTCCTTGTCCTTTGAGATGACTTCAGTGGTGACCTAGTTCATTCGAGCAGAGTAGTAGGTATGGTACACAGCTTACAGATGGGCATATCATATAGAGACAGGTATATGGTGAGATCAAGTATATGGCTCTTTGGTAGGATTTTGCTCTCTGGCGTATACTAACACCTTGGACTTGTTGTGTTATGATGATTATGGTGATCTATGCCTATATTATATGCAATGTTCCCCCAAGGTTCAGGGACGACGAGATGCGGGAGCGAGGAGACACACATTTGGGACGTGTGGAGACCACCCCCAAATTTTAGAGAAATTCAGGGGAGACGGCGGGATGGCAGGACGCAATAGTCATAAAAAATTTAAAAATATTAAAAATATGAAAAATATAAATCCCAACAATAACAAACCATCCCATGCAAATTAGTGGATTACTAAATAGTAATACTACATTCATCATTCTGCAATCATGAAATGTAAATGCAAAGTTCAAAGTTCAAATACATTACACGATTCGTCAAGATTATCATTATATCAATAATAAATATTATAATATATGAATCTATGATTAACATGAACATCATATTTGATAATATTCAAATTTCAACTGATAATATATAACTTTATAAAATTATAAGTTTTATTGAATGATTTTAAGTTTTATTTAATGATTTTAAGTTTTTTTAATGATTTATTTTTAATTTTTTTAAATGTAGATTAAGAAAAATTAAATTTCGAAAATATCCTAGGGAAGTTTCGGGAAGTTTCGGAGTTTCGGGCGGGACACCAGGAAGTCCCCCTAAGTTTTGTCAAGTTTCGCCACCCACTGAAACGTTTCGCTCCGCGTCTTGACAAGTTTTGTCGAAAGCGAGACGTCCCGAAATGTTTCGCATGGAGTTTCGGAGTCCCTGGGACGTGAGAAACACCGAAACGCGTCCTCGAGCCTTCAGGACACGTCCCTGTGGAACACTGATTATATGTACACTAATGCTTAAACTTGTATTGAGAATGATTAAAGAATCTGAGGTAGAAGACTATTGGTTATGCCATGCTTTACACAATTTTTAAACCTTAATGCTTTGCTAGTTACATGTATCACTTGTCCCCATCCATCTAGTTCATCCATAATTGATTTTCCTCCCATGACCTATGATTGACCGAGAACTATGAGATTGAAGATCATCTTCCCTACTTTGACCCCTATGCATTATGGATCCCATGTTGTTTTGTGTCTCGGCTCTGAGTTGTGCAACAAAACTTGTCGAAGCCTTGATCCTTTTGGGCCAGGAGAACCTGCTGGTGTTGGTTCCTGAGCTTAGGCAAGTTGGGTTTTGAAGCCTTGACCTCTTTGGTCGCTTGCCCCTGGTGTTTGAAATGTCTGTGGATATTCCCCCCTAGTTTCCCGAAGACTGTCAGCTAAAACTTGAAGCAATATGTCTACCATCATTACATGCATTATGTGTTATATGTTATATATACTAAGAAATGCAAGCCCTCAAATAAAGTTCCAAACTATGTCTTTAGACACAACTCCAAAAGGGCTATGAAATAAAATTGTGAAAGGCCCAAATAAAGCAGTGGATAAATAAATGCTAAATCTAAAGACTGTAGGCCATCTTATTGAAATGTAATGATTAATTCCTCACAAAGCCTACGAGTTTTTATGTGAGATGGTGTAAGGGACAACTAATTCTAAGTGTCCCCTAGGATCTCATCACTACAATTTTGTGTGTACTCAACGCAAGGGTCTTAGAAAAGATCCTCACGAAGCTTGATTGTTAGCTTGGATGTGAGTTGTAGGCATGTTAAAGTTGAATGGACTCTTTTCAGATCAACTCATCCACTTGTGAGACACCACCATTCTCTATTGTTTATCTATCGTGCATATGTCATTGTGGTTATGTGTACTTGTCATCATTTGGAGAGATCATATGGTCAAAATCAACTATAAGTCATTTCCCTTTTACTGTAGCCTTGTTTTCCACCTTCACCTAGCGCTAGCAAATTATTTAAACTTTGTAAGTATGGCATATACAAGAGACTTCCAAGGGATTCAATGATTACTCGAAGGCACAAGTATATCTTATTGATTGTTATTATTATTTATTATTATTGCCATGATTTTGAATGGCATAATTTAAGTTGAGTTTTAATATACATCTTGGAGCAGTTCTTAACTTGGATGCATGCAGATTCAGCTCAATTTAGTATCTCACTTTCGATTTGGGTATTTTGACCTAGTCAACCCAATTGACCAAGTTAAACATGGCTCCCAAGGCAATGGCTAAAAATTTGACAGTGCTTATATTTGCTCCAAACATGCCCAGGACCAATATTGCGGTTTCATTTTTCGGAGTTTGGCCCCATATTTTAAGATCAATGATTATTATCCCTTTATTATTGGTCAAATCATATTTTTTATTACAAATTGCAGTTATTATGGTACTCCTATGATGCCACAGTGCTGTAGAGGGTATTAGTAGTCACTTGTACCATTCTACTATGTTCCAGACACTTCTGTGCAATCATTTTTCCTCAATTCTCATCCAGAGTGAAGTTATGATGATTATTATTATTTTCAGAGGATATACCACTAAAAAATGAACTAGGAAATCATTGAAGAAATCGATTTGGCCTGTGTGGTTAAGGAAATGGCAAGGGAATTTCTTTGGATGATTTATTATGGATCTTCGGGCATATTTGCATTACTTTCAGTCAGTTTGATTATTATTTTGGATCTCTTATGGAGGACGTCCCCCATAGGGCTAAATTGAACGAAATGGCCAAAATAAAAGTGTGTAAATCAAGTTGTATCTTTAGAAATATGTATGGGGGGGGTCCTAATGACCCCCCCATGTCCCCTAAGTGTCAAACTTGCAAAAATAATGATTTATCATGTTGTAAAAATGGGCTTTATGAGGTAATTCGCCCCCCTCTAATGTATTTGTCTTAGTTGATCCATGTAGTGTAAAATTAAAATATCTCCACCATTGTTGATGTTTTAATCTCAACTGTTGGATTGATGTTGGTTAGAATGTGGACACACTCTCCATCTATTTAAGAGTTGTGAACCCCTCATTCATCCCATCGAGAATTTTGGCTCTTGGCTTATTGGAATAGAGAAAATTATTTTGTGAGAAATACTTGTGTTCTTGTGGATTGGATGTCAACAATTGTGATTGAAACTACTTTTCCTTTGCACTAAAATATCTTTGGGAAGAATCTAGCATATTTTTTGTGGGTTATTATTTTATTGCAAGCAGAGAGGTCGTCTTGGAGGGGCGCATCATTTGGGGAGATCCACTGTTTGTTTCTCTTCCGTATTTGTTCTAAACAGGGAGTGATTTTGTCTATGACCAATTATTTCTCTGATCTTTTATCTCTCATTTGAAGTAGTTTGTTTTCTTGCCCATTTGATTGATTTTTTCCTCAGCTTGGCAGGAAGAGGGGCGCACTTCTCCACTTGGTCGTTTAACTAGATCTTCAGCAAAATCTTCATTTGATCTCTGTGGGAGTAATCCTCACCTTTCCAGCATTTATCTACAATTTGCAGGTACATTTTCACAAGGTATGTTCCTCTATCTCCATTATTTCAATCCACCCGGTCTTAATAAAATTAAAACCCTAGTCTTAAAACCCTCATCCTTTATATTTTTAGGTTCTAGTTTGCGGTGAGCTTTGAAACTGAAAACCCACTTCTTAAATAATTTAAAACCCTTAGATCTAAATTTACGTGATCTTGGACTCTATTTTCCCACCTAAAGCACTAGTCTTACCCATAGAAGAGGGATGCCCTCCCTGGGGAAGTGGGAATTTGGAATTCCGCAAACTAGGTATTGCTAATTTCACCTTTAATTGTCTTGTCTTACCTGTAGCAATCAATCCGAGTGTTTAATTTTGTTTAATTTCATCATTTACCTTTAGATTCAATTTTCATGCTTTAAATCCTAGGGTAAATCGGGGCTTTTCACATTGACATTTCTCTCCTCTTAGTAACCATCCAAAACTCTAATTAAATACAACACTAAGAGATCTAATCAAGATACCTTGGGTTATCTACTTGTTTTACTCATTTTTAGGGTCATCTTGGTCTTAGGGACGCCCCCTAGGTGCAGTATCCTCACTGAGTCTAAAGTGTCAGTATCTTTGACTGGTGTGACATCTGAGTACTTTCAAAGGTCTTGGATATTGTAGGTCACGACTTTTGTTGCCTTTCCTCTTTGCCATCCTGGATAGGATCACCTTACGAGGCAACTACGAGATTCGTGGTAACAACTCCATCTCTATATCATTAATAATTGTCATAGATGATTACATAATGCAAGTTGCCAAATAGTAATTTCCAAAACAACCTTGGTAATACAATATATATTCAAAATTTCAAAATCAGCCTTTATGTATGAGGCTACAATGTTACATATATCAAAATGTGAGCAGTCAACTTAGAACTAAAACATGAGATAAGCTAGTAAAAACTAAAGAGTCAAAGACTAATAGTCATAATCATAATCATCATAGTCTTCCTAAAAAATGGAACAAGATGCACACTCAGCAATGGACTGTGGATTAGAGGAAGAAATTCCAACTCCATTTCTAGGTTCACCAATATTCAATGCATCAAGCAAGATGTCCAAGTCAGCATTTTTTTGTTCCACATCCCAATCTTTAGAAGGCCTAGAGCTATATTTCGGACCTCTACTGGATGTGAGGCGAAGGTTGGAGTGCACATAACCAAGATCCTCAGCTTTTTATGAACCCAACTTGTTGCACTTCATAGAATGAATAAAACCATAGGTGCTGCAATTCCTTTTTGCTAATGAAGAGCTTGCCACTTGTTAAAGAATATGAATGGAAAGGGTCTGCACACCATTTGCTCCATGACAAATCCACCACCTAACTAGATTCATGGTGCTTCTTTCATCCAAAGATGATATGTCTAAATCATCATCCAATCCTGCAGCAAAACTAGCAAATTCTTCCTTCAACTCCCTGTGTACATGAGCTAGAAACATTCTCATGAAAGCTTTTTTCACTCCATTGGCCACCTCTCTATTCATATATGGTGCCTTCATCTTCCCATTGTTTTGGGCAATGAGGTCTTCATCATATAATCTTGGGTTCAAGGCATGTGCTAAAGTGTGAAGTGGAGTGTTGAAGTTGTTCCACCTCTCAAGCATGATTTTCTGCACTAAATCAGCAAACTGAGCATTAACAAATAAAAGTTGAGGACTCTCCTATGAAATGATTTCCATAGTTTTCTCAACCATGGTGTCCATGTCATCATATACCTCTCCCAAGAAAGGTTGGTTTGTGTCAGCACCACGGAGAACCTCAAACGTAGGGCCTACGAATTTGAGCAAGAAATCTATCTTGCAGCTTGCTCCACCACTCTTCATCAAGGAACAATCTACGCAACATAGTTCCTCGCTCTGAATTTGCTTGTCTCCATTCATCCCAAAGTTGACTCACGACCATAGAAACTAATGGTCGCTTAACATCAACGAAGTGACGCAACATGATGAAGTTGGAGGCAAATCTTGTCTCAGCAACTTTCAACAACTCCAATTTGGAGTATTCTCAAAATATTGCTTGAGACTGGTGGTGGTTGGTGATGAATTTAATTATCTCCCTTGCTTTCCTGTGAGTTCCTTTATCCATAGAACTTTGTTGTCAATTTCTTCTAAGATCAAATTTACATCATATCCAAAAAATGTGATCATACCTTCTCTCAATAATTAGACCCTCAACTTTGCAATTTGGTGCTTTATTCATGATAACTTGCACCACCTTACTAGGTCCTATTTGCTCAATAGCTTTCATTATAACATCAACATTGAACAATGAAAGGATCATCCTTTACCTCCCTTGAACAGTCTTCATCCTTTAGGAGCATTGCTCATTTTCGTGAAATGGCAATGATATTTATCGATGGCCTGCACCTAGTGTTTTTCCATCCATCTAAGACAATGGTAACACCAAAGCTACCCCATGAAGCATAAACAAGTGATAAAACATCCTCCAAAAGCTCCTCATTTTTTACCAGATCAGTTCATAGTTTTTCATAGTTGGGCCCCTTGAACCCTTTAGTTGTGTTAATTGGCCTCACCATGTATTGCCAATGAGGAAACCAAACCACATTGAAAGGTATACCACAAGCATAAATGGCTCTAGCCACTCTTGTTTCAGCTTCTTCCCTCCCTTGAGCATTCACTAGTTTAGCTGTCCTACTCTCTTGAATTGGAGGACTTTTAGTGTTTTTTTATGCGTGTCCCTATGTTTGAGTTTCCTTCCTCTTTCTTGCTCCCTACACAATCCTTACCCCATGGCTAGAGCTTGAGGAGTGGCATTAGTAAGTTAATCATGTCTTCTTTTAACCCTGTTAGCCTCTTGTTGCCCATTCTCATACTTACTCCTTTCCACTAGGTCATTTGTTTTCATGCAACTATCAATCCCTTTTCATGTTTCATGCAAAAAATGTTCACTCACTTTTGCGTAAGAGCCCTTATACAGGCCATTGCAAAAAGTGCAACGCCATTCCCATGAACCACTACCTCGAATTCTTGAAATCTTTTGAACATGCCTCGGCCCTCCATAGAGGGTAATAGTCACCCCTCTTGTTGGGATTAGGCAGTGGAGGAAAAGAAGCTTCATTGGTAGCCATTACTGTTGCAAAATATGAGAAAGCATATCAGCATTAAAAAAATTACAATGGAAGCAGGAACCTAATGGAAAACATCAAAACCCTATCTCAAAGCTTCATGAATACTTGTTGCTCACCACAAAAGACCAATCTATAACTAGATCTGCCCCAAAACACCACAAAACATCAAAAACAGAGGGCTATAGCTGCCCATAAAAGCTATCTCTGTTGCTGTAATGTCCAAACAATGATCCCTCCCTCTGCCTGCAAACAAATCATTCCTCAAATGGCCTCCCAAATCACCCTTGAATGATACTCAAGTTATGCTATAGCAGACTATATTCAAATCGCTTTCCTTAAGTAACCCTCTCTTGTTCAAATCATTGTGTGAGAGAATGAGGTGAAATCCTTCTTTTTATAAAAAAAAATGACTTTTAGAGGCTTCTAGATGTTTCATAAACCTTCATTAACCCTTTAAAAATCAACTTCACACATTAATGAAGCAACGGGATATTTGTTGGGCTGAAAAAGCCTTGTTTTGTGGGTGATACGTGCTACATGGACAATGGTACGACCATGAAATGCGTTTTAGGTCGTACCACACACGTTTACTGTACGTGAAACACGGTGGTACGATCTGAAATGTGTTTCATGGCCGTACCACAATCATTTCATTGTTTTAATGCTAATACAACATCAATACAGGGGGGTTGACGTGTTTCTTGCAACATAGCTTGATTGACTTTCTAATGGATGAGTTCAATGCTTAGACAACTAGTGCCTAATCCTAAGGCAATTTGGAGTCTATAAACTAATGATTTTTTTATCATAAAACAAACTAGGAATGGCAAAAAATCTATAGCCGCTAAGAAACTAAAGAAACCACAAGCATGCAAACAGAAACAAATGGAAAGTACAGGGCATTTTGGGTACTTACCTGTGTCCTTGGACTATAGATGAAGTCAGCCCACCTTCCTTTGTAGCGAGAATTGAACGTTGGTCTGGAAACTTTCCTCCACAAGCTAGGTGCACTTGAAGCTCCTAGCCCCTTCAACGTGCAAACAAACATTCAGTTAGTGATTGAAAATCAATGATAAATCAAACACCAACTAGAAATCAGCTTGCAAAATGAAGGAAATAGCATGCAAACAAGAGAAAACGGTGCTCCAAAGATGAAAACACTAAGTAAAAACAAATCTAGGTTAGAAACCCCCTTCTCCTGAAAACACCAAAGCACATTGGGTGAATTTCTTGTCCAATCTTGCATGTAGCCTGCAAAACAAAATCTCAAACAAGTGTATCAACTATCCCTATCCATAAAAAAGATGGCAAGGAGCAATATTCTTCCACAATAGACAACAGACACGAAAATTGAGAGATTTGCAATCTAGTTTCTATTCACTGTTGAAAATGATCCAAAAGTCCCTTACAATGAAGAGCTGCCTAATTCACACTTTAAGGAACAGGAAAGTCACAACCTGCTATGTGTGTCCTTGGGGGCAAGCGAGAGCTGGGGACCACTGTCACCACAGTCCACAACTCCTCCATTTAGGCAAGATCCCAACAGAGCTAAGGGGGGAAGTCCCTACGGAAAACTAAGTTCCAGATTTATTAATTAATTACAAATTAAAGGGATCTTTTTAAGGTGTGAGGCCAAGGTTTTGAGAGATGACAGTCCAACAAATGCAAGATGCAATATTTCAATGACAGTCAATCCTTTTAATATAACCAGTCCCTAAGTAATGGAGTCAGAGAATGCAACTTTCAATGGATGTAGTCTAAGTTAATTATCCCACGGATTAAGTTGTCTAACAATAAGATGAGAACAAACTATGAACAATATACACAGTTGAGTAATATGAACAGTATTAAACAGTTGAGCAGTAATTTTATGAATAAACTTGATGATGACAAAGCTCAGATAAATAGCAGAAAAGAGTAAACCAGTTGATTAATATCCACAAGTTAGAAAATTATTATGTTTGCTTTGCAGGTGCAACAACAACTGAAAGGAAACAAGTGCAATATTGGAGTGAAATGTTGCTGAAATGAAAATGTTATAGAACCGATTTTGCAATGTCTCTTGGTTCGTTTTAGGTAGATTTTATTAAGGTTTTTCCTCTTGAAGTTTAGTTTTCGAACCAGTGGTGTGACTACCCCAATCTAGTATTTCTCAAGTCAAAGAAGGAATGCTAGTGCGCTCAAAACAGTGGAAACAAGTCCACTTGTAGCTCCCAAGTCAAACCCCAATGCCCCGGTGCTCAACAAGGAGGACGTAGAACGCCTAGAGACCACCCACGGTCTTCTACCCCAAGTAGCTTCCGAGGTCACTATTTTTAATCAACTGGAAAAATTAGCAAGATGGATGCCTATTAAACTAAACTCCTCTACCCCCTGTCGTATCTCGTGAGTACCCCGAGGGGTGATAACCGAGTAGAGGAACAGGGGCTAAATTTGTTGTTGGTTAATTTTAGGGGTAAATTTTAGATCTTGGTGATTAGCATGCAAGGTTAATTTTATACTATCAACAATATCAACCAAGCGGTATCCCTTATGGGAGATGCTGGTACTTGATCTTGGACTGAAAAACAAAAATGTGAAGGTTTGTAGCAGAAAAAGGAAGTTGTTCTAATTTAAACTAAGCCCCCACCTCTCCTGCTTTTCATACCCAACTTGAAGTCCCTAAAGGGAGATGACAAGTGGGACAGAGGATACACCGGATCAGTGGGTTGTATGGTTACTCTTTTGACAAAAAATAAAATTTAAAATTAGCTACTTTGAAAGGAAAATGCAACTAGCTAAACAATGTCCTAACCGCACAACAATCTCTGTTACAGAGATGGTGGTCTGTAACAGAGATGGTGGGTAAATAGATATTAAAAAAAAAAAAGATTAACCTAACCTCACTTCAATCCCTTAAGGGAAGGTGGGTAAACAAAAATAAAACTCGCATAAACATAAATCTAAGCAACTAGTTATCTAGGCTACCTCTACACTACTCATATACAGATTTACAGCAGCTTTTAAAGCTTTAGAGAATACCCCAAAGAGAACTTCTCTTTTGGGGTTTACAATCTTGTAGAAGAAAGAGAAGAAATGTGGTTTTTGGGCCTCTTTTGGACCAAACTTTTCTGGGGCCTTTTTAAGCAAATTTTGGGCAGCATAACCCCCTCTTCTGTGCATAAACTTGCAACAAACCAGCAACTTTACTTGCTGGAATTTACTGCAGAAAACTAAATCAGAAAGTTAGCACAGATTAGTATAAAACCTAGAAATTTTATTAAAAAATTTGAACATGAATTTTTTGAAAAAATGAAGTTTTAATATTCAGAAAATGAACTTTTGGGCATCTAAATGATGTATTAACAGCAGATTTAAAACTCTATACTAATCTATAATGGAAGAAAGCTCTAAAACAAGGGTTATATTCACTATACAATGAATAAAACTCAGTTTTAGGAGAGAGAAAGAAATATGGACGAAAATGCAAATTTGAAGAGAAACCCTTGGAGGAGCCCTTCTTAGCTTTAAATCCCTACAAAACAAATCTATTAGAGCTGCAACAAGTAAGCAAAGAGATGAGCACAAAAATAAATCCTACAAAATACTTTGTAGAATCTTACCAATCTACTCACAAATGAAGATAGAAGTACTTCTACCTACAAGTCTCTCCACAAAATACTTCGTGGAGAGCTTCCAAGCTAAACAAATGCAACAATAATTGATAAATCCACAAGGTTACCTCATTAATCCAAGCATGAAATGAGAGATCCACACCAACAACTTGCCTCCAAAGCTTTCTTCTATTATAGCCCAACTAGGGCAAGATTCAATACAACAATAGCAATAGGCTTGGGCCAAATGCTTGAGAGAATATGAGAGGAGAAGAGGGAAAGATTTCAGCAGCATAACAATAGCATGAGAGAGAGATCTCAAATGAGGGAGTGAGACCCTCATTATATAGTTGAGGAGCAACCCCAACCCCTTGAAGATCAATGGCCAAGATTAGATCTAGACGTAGATTAGATCTCTACCAGTAGATCTAAGGTATTTGACTTTGCACCCCTCTTAACCAATCAAATAGCCTAGGCGCCTTCTCAATCCATGGCTTGAGTGCTTGATCCATGCCTCAGCCATTCTACACCCTTAGATCTAGGGTTTTGACCAAGACGCCCTGTTGAGATTACTCTTGTGGGCCCAAGAGCTAGGCGCCTCCTCCAAGTTAGCGCCCTCCTCTATATGTGGCATCTTCTCTTATTGCTAGCGCCTCCTCTATAGGAGTTCTCCACTTAAACATGAGCCATGAAATGCTAGACGCCCCCTTTTGAACCTTCTATCCATTGGCGCCCCCTTAGCAAGGGTTTTACCCTTGGACATGGCTTCTCTAGCGCCTCCCTTTATTTATGGTTTGGGTCATGCCTAAGTCCTCAAACAAATATTTAACCTCCTGACTTAGGATATAACTTCAAAAATTTACTTTCATTTAATTTTTAAAATTAAATTTTTAAATTTCCCAATTTTTACTTAGGAAAATTTAAAAATAATTTCAAAAATTAATATCTTGGCCATGGGGGGGTGGAAAAATTTGAAACAAATTTTCCTAGGCTTAACAACCCCCAAACAAAATTACCATGGCACTATTTGATTTTTTACTTCAAAATCAAATAATGTGAATTATAACTTAGGGAAAAATTAAATAATTCCCTAGGGAAGATAGACCCCTCCTGATCAAAATTGGTCTATCTCTTCAACCCCTTGTCAGAATGACATGGGACTCGAAGCAGTGGCTTAGAGGGTTTCATAGCAATTTGTCTTGCATTCATAGCCCCTATTACAAATGTCAGTGCTTGAGCAATTACATTATTACATCAAAACTGAGTTAATTAACCACCAAGGGGTGAAATTAATTAACTAGAAAATAGATAAAAGTACAACAACATAACGAAACTCCGCAAGACTCTATACAAATGTCTAGCATGGTCACGAATAACATTTTGAACCCTTAGCCACCCCATGGACTTGATCATTAGAACGCCCGTCACCACTTTGGAGGATTTTGAGTGAAAAACCTAACCAATTAAAATCGTTTAAAGAACAAGATTAATTGGAAGGGGAAAAAACACTCGATGAGGGGACTTCCATAACAACCAGTTCCATGGTGTGGCGTCCATATCATATGACCCATACTAGCACATAGAATTACATTAATTTTCCCACACAGGGGAGCGGACATTTCGTTTTACAAAGGGGCAATTGCCCTGCAGAAGTGAAAAATCCTCAGATTTTTCCAAGGTACAATTTGTACAATTATGTACATCTTCATGTACATGAAGTTGCCACCTAGTCGAAATAGGTGGGCAACAGAGCTCACTTTATTTTATAGAGGAGTGAGCAAAATCCCTAGCCCATATGGATGGAGGGTTGAGGTCAAAAGATGAGCAAGAGAAATGATCTATGGTTGAGATTTTATCTCAAATTTATAATTTTAACAAAGTTGGAAATGGCTATGGGGCATGGGGGGTGAATTTCCTTATTGAGCCCATCTACATAGAAAAATTGCTAAGTGATAACTTAAGTTACAACATTAGGGTCACTAGGGAGCCCCCTTGGTGATTTTTTCCACCCAACATCAAGTTACAAACATCAAACACCAAGCTAGAGTGAGCAAGTTCACCCCCCATGAAGAGAGTGTGCCCCGCTTGGTGAACAAATGCTAGATCAAGTATAAAACATGTTGTGGTGACTAGGAAATTATCACAATATCACTAGGGGCCCATTTCATGAAAACCTGTGTCATTACTTTGCCATTTTGGAGTCCCACTACCATATATTTTTAACCCTAGTAATTTTTTAAAATAGACCTTAGGCTGCTATTTTAACAATTCACAATTCTTTGGATGAGTTCATTGACCCTTAAAAGCATGGTATGCATCAATTCCATGCCAAAATCTATTATGAAATCTGATATATTTGGCTGCTTCAAACAATTAAATTTATACTTAGGTTATTTTGTTGAAAACTTCGGAAAAATTAACCATTAATAGCCCATTAATCAATAATAGCTTAAAATGATATTTGAAGGGATCCAATTGGCCTCCAATGGTTGTAGCACGATGAAAGATGACAATGTGAAGATCCCATACTACTTGTTGGTCTTGTTGACCAAGTCATATTGCTGAAAAAGTCAAACTTGGGCGAGATTTTACAATGATGAAATTCAATATAAAGACCATGTTCAAAGCCTCTAGAGAATGAAATCTCACTTAAAATAATAAATATCGAGTGACAACTATGTCATAGATTCTACCTTATACAAGTGATCACCATTAAATCTTGATTCTTTACATAGTTTTCATCATAGGACAAGAGTATAACAAAACTTAGAGTATGCAATAAGTGTTTTATTTACATGTCATTATCTAACTAGCCATCACAAGGCATCGCATAGATCAACCTTCTCTTGGGTGGAGTGGATGGTCAACAAGTCAAAGGCTAGTCAAGTGAGGTGTTCATCATGGGAGACTGGTTGCTCTTGGAGAGGAAGGGAAATCAAGGGCCTCTGTGACATTCATTAGTTTGGAAAACACTAGGGAGCAAGGTGTCTCACAAATAGATGATGTGCTAGAAGGTACCCCCTTGACTCTAGTAAGCCCCCCCTTTAATCATATTTTTCACATATTTACATTTTTCACTTTAATTTCACTTTTCACTTTTTGATACTTTTCATTTTGAAACATTTTCGTGCTTTGGATATTTCTCTTTGAAGCACTTTCTTTTCTTTTTTCAATCTTTTAGTTGGTCAATGACTAAAAGGTACTGGCCCTGGATTGCCTTCTGGGCACCATTTATGACACGGTCTTAGCTCTGCTGCCAGCCACCAACAATTTCAAGGATGAGGGACTTGTTTCAAGCCTTGGGAGTACACTTCTGGCAACTAGGCCATCCTATTGAGGCCTGGAAAATCGCAGGCAACAACAGCAAGGGATTCTCCCCAGTCAACGTTCCCAACTAGACCGTGACTGTTTGGTATGGGGAATCCGTCTGGTTTGCGGTCCGGCTATCATAGGTCAAGTACAAAACAAAGGGCTTTACCGGTTACGGCCCGGTCCACCGAGTTTTTGTATTTTGACTTAAATTATGAAATGCACGTGCCTAATTAACAATGCAGAGTGATAAAGATGCAAAGAGCATTCACAATGTGATGCGCAGGTTCTTACCTCTCGTCTTAGAACTCACAAGCATCTAAATCATACAAACAGTAATAAAATAAAACTAACTAAACTATCTCTAGAGAGCTGGATTAATTCATGAGTAATGCAATACTGTTCAGGTGTTATGGCAAATCACAGATAGCTGTTCTTATAACCAAACATATAAACAGAAGTAAAAGTATACATGACAAGATAGCTCATCAACAATTAAAACATCCCATTACTCATAGTGGAAGAACACCATAAAAATACTGAAGAATCTTCAGACAAGAACATAGGTTCACGAAATTAGAACACTCTTACAGCTAATGAGACACAGCTAAAAACGAAATAGATCACATTCAACATTGCTCATTTAAACGCATTGATCCATTCCACATAGCACTTTCTCCAACAGGTAAAATTTTCACTTCCTGGTTTGTAAAACGAAATAGTTCCTCTTACAAGCAAAAGGTTTACAAGTTTGCCAGGAAAAAAGCCCCCTCTAAGTTCTACTTTGAAATATTTAAACTACAACAACAGACCGCTTGGGCTGCCCCCCAAACGTATGACCTTTCAGTTCCCCAACGCTTCATATTCCTCTACCTTTTCTACGCATGCTCATGATTGGCTAGGTAACTGCCGGACCTTTCAGAGCTGCTCCTTTGTCACCATTCATTTTGTCTTTTCCTTCATTTGTTCTTCTTGCGATCCTGCTGTTTTCAGCTCTACCTCCACCAAATGGCCCGTTATGCCTTCGCGCCGCGGTAGTCTGAAAACGTCTTTTGAGTCCACCTGCGATTCAACAAAGTGTATCATTAATTGGGACTGCGTTA